>NW_019380845.1:297652-310976 GCF_000648655.2 Copidosoma floridanum
TCGCCAAAACTGGCATCGGAGAATGCTTCCAGCCCTTGCTGCCTTCCACAATATCTTAGACCATAAGATTTGGTCCCTGCCAGATACCGAAATACTCTTTTAACCATATTTCAGTCTTCGTTAGTCGGACTTATTTGATGCCTGCTCAGCACATTCACTGCATAGCTTATATCTGGACGTACAGTATTGGCAGCATATAATGAGCTCCCAACAGCCTCCTGGTAGGAAACGCTTTCAGTCGATCTGGACTCATTCAAGTCAATCTGCCTTTCTGATTGCTCTCTTTGTTTTCTTTGTTGATTTAACACGTGACCTATGACCATAGGAGTTTTCACTGGCTTAGAATCATTAAACCCAAACTTTTTAAGTATCTTATTTATGTAATTGGTCTGAGTTAAAGTTAGAACTTGGTTTTCTCTGTCTCTTCTGACGTCAATGCCTAAAAACGATTTAACTTCTCCTAGGTCAGTCATTTCAAACTCACTTTCCAGTCTTACCTTCACAAACTTCAATTCACCAGTATCATTACTTGCTATAAGCATGTCATCAACATAGAGAACCAACATCAGAATTTTATCTGCCTCATGCAAAGTAAACAGGCAAGGTTCCAAGATGTGAGATCTTAGACCTATTTTCGTTGCTGCCTCCGAGAATCTTTCATGCCATTTTTTCGGACTGATTTTAAGGCCGTAGAGGGCTCTCTGAAGCTTGCATACCTTGCTCTGATTTTCCAGATCGGAACAGACCAAACCTTCTGGTAACTCCATATATATCTCGTCATCAAGAGTACCATTTAAAAATGCCGTTTTAACGTCAAGCTAACATGTATCTAAATTTAATTTATTGATTACAGCCAAAGCAGTTCTTATTAAAGTCAGTCTTGACACCGGTGCGTAAGTCTCCGTAAGATTATACTCATTTTTATCTTTAAAACCCCGTATTACCAGACGTGCTTTGTGTTTCTCACATCCTTGAGTATCAACCTTTTTCTTAAGAACCCATCGAGAATCCATGATATTTGGACGTTTACCATTTACCAGTCTGGCAGGTCTGTTTACCAACTTCCAGACTTGATTCTTTGCCATTGAGTCAAGTTCTTATTGGATGGATTGATTCCAGCCTTCTTTATCCACAGCCTTCATTGCTTCTTACATAAAGCTGGATCTTTTTTTATTTCTGCCAGCAAAGAGTGGTAAACTAGATCTTCCGCATAAATGGTATTATTTCCTGACGTTTCAGTATCACCGTTCTTGAAAATTAGGTCTTTTGTTACTTCTTCCCCGAGAGCTAAGCCCGCAAAGCTGACGTCCTTTACACGACTTTCTTGGACCAAGTTGGCCTCCATTGTTTCTATCAGTCTTTTCGGCCTTTCTGTTTTCTGTTGTACCACCGGGGGCACTTCCTCCGATGACACTGTCTCTTATCTTTCCTTTTCGAATTTTAAAAACCACTCGTCTAATTTAATATATACAGTCACATTTTCCCAGTTTTTAATTGAATTTTTACCAAAAACGTCTCCATACACAAAACGCTCGTTAAATCTGACGTCCAGACTTTTATAAAACTTTCCTTCGTCCGAACAAAGAAGACGATACCCTGTCGGCGTGTATCCCACCATAACTGCTCGTTTCCCTTTGGCATGGAATTTAGTTTCAGTGTTTCTCTGAACTCTCAAATACGCGATGCAGCCAAATCTTTTCATCTGACTTAGGTCTGTCCTTTTATTCGGAGCCAGCTTCATTAAAGGAATTTCCATGTTATATGAGCGATGCGGAGTACGATTGTACGCACATACAGCTGCGTTTAGTGCCAAGTCCCACATGTTTTCCGGGAGTCCCGAATCACATATCAGAGCTCGGACTTTCGTTTGAATTGTTTTGTTCAGCCTTTCTAACGTACCATTATGTTCAGGGGTATCCGGACAACTAAGTTGGAGTTCAGCTCCAAGATCATTTAATATTTCTCGCACGGAGCCTCCTATGTACTCGGTACCCTGATCAGACCTTAAATAACACACTTTAGCTTCAAACCCGAGAAAATTTCTACAGCCTTTTACAAAATTATCTTAACATTCACCTGTATCACTTTTGTTTTTCATCGGGTAAGCAATTGCAAACTTGGAATAATCATCAATAAATACCGAAATAAATCTGTATCTTTTTGGGTAAGAGGGCGGACTAATAATTCTCATTGTATCTGAATAAATTATTTGCAGGGGTTGGGATGCTCGTTCGCGTACCGAAGAGAAAGGCAGTTTTTGGGATTTTGTTCTTAAACACACATCACAAGTCTTAATCACATCATCAAATACGGCTTCTTTCAGACTTTTTACTTCTGGATAGTTTTTCTGCAGTTTCCTTAGATACCCCAACGAAGCATGGCCCAGTCTGACATGCCACAGCATGGCCCCGTTGTTATCTTTAAATTTTTTATAATTTTCACTAAACGGACTTTGAATGTCTTTTATTTCTTCAGTCAGGACTTTTCCGACTTCATGAAATTTTCTGTCATTTATTAAAAATACATCTTCAAAACTGTCATTATTTAACTTACTGACCGAGCTCTCTGAATTTTCCGACTTATTATTTAATTTTATATCTGCAGTTGAATTTTCAGGAATAGTGTGTGCTTTTGACTCAGCCGTCAAGACTTTCATTCTTTTGTTGTCCGACTTAACAAATTCAACCATCCAATAGGGTTTTTCATGTATTCCCGATATCCATACATTTTCAGTATTAGGATCGAAAATACTAATCTCCTAGTCGTCTATATAGATCGATAAGCCCATATCAGCAAATTTCCGCAGCGACAATAAATTCCCGATCAAGTCGCGAGCACACACCACTCCCTGCAACTCAACGTCATTATTGCAATTTTTAAGCAGCAAATTTCCCACTCCCTCCGTTTTCAAGTCTGCAGATGAGTCTGAGTTTGCACATTTTATTTTACCAATTTTGTTTCTGTCAATATTTGTAAACAATTTCTCTGACTTTGCAAAGTGATCAGTCGCTTCCGAATCAGCGACAAATTTTATTTTATTTTTTCCATCTGATTCTAAATTATTTACCCAACCTGCAGAGTTTAAAAACAGAGTATTGGGGGGCTCGATCAACGTCAGAGACTCACCTTTATTTGACCCTGAAGCATCTCGTTTTCCCTTTGCGGCCCTGGTCAGAAACTTTCAGCCTTTGGGGATCTTTTTCGTCCCTGACGTTGCTAGAGTCCCTTTTCTGCCCAAAGTTTCGGGAATTGGAGCGGCCTCAGCCACTGCCACGGCCACCGCCGCGGCCACCTCGATTCCCTCGACTTCCACGGCCCTGCCTTTTAAAATCCCATGAATCAGACTTATTTTGCTCACCACATCTCGGGCTGCATCTCTTGTGAGCTGGGATGTCATGCACGAACGTGCCACACGTGTAGCACTTCCTGAGTCCGGTACCTGCCTTCGGACACTTGTCAGTCATATGGTCCCAGTCATCACAGTTGAAGCAGCGGAGGCGGTCCTGGGGCCAAGAGGCAGTCAAAGCTGCCCCCGTGGGGCGACTTTCAGTGGCTTTTGCTAGGCCTTCTGACTCGACCTTTAACATGTACGAATGTACGACATGAGGTTCTCATATGTCATACCCTTTCCATCTCTGCTTTGCATTTTAAGCGTGAAGTCTGTCACCTGCACGCTAGGTACCGCTCCAATTACGGCAGTATAAAAGGCATCTCGCTTTTCTTCTTCAGAAAAGGGACCAGGCGTACTTATAGTCTCATAATTTCTGACCAGTTCCTCAAATTTTTCTATGAATTTGGCAACCGATTTTTTCCCTTTATAAAATTTAATTTCATGCAATTTTTTACGAATCGCGGCCATTGTAAGGGGCGTCTCTCCCTTCTTAAGTTCTTTCAGACTTTCCAATATTACAACCGGATCTTGCAGACGAAAAGTTCTTAAATGATATTTTTCCGTTACTCTACTTAATAAAATATCTCTGACTTTTAATTTGTCTTTTTTGATCATGTCTTCGTTAATAAATTCCGTATTTTTAATCGAAGAATCAATGACATTTAGTAATCCTTTAGACCGGAGTGCAGACTTAAATTTATCGAGGAAAACTTCGAACTTCATATCTTTAGAAAGATGATAATTGTATATGTGTTGAGTATCACGACCAAATTTATGTATTTGACTGATGGTTGTCGCGAGAAGTTCCGCGCTGCCTTTAGACAAATTTTTATTTTTTGTGTCATTCAAGAACGTTTTCAATTTGACTTGCAGACTCACCTGTGTTCTGTCGTTGCGAGGAGTTGATGACTACAGGGGTGCCCCGGTTGACGATTGGGCCTCGGATGACTCGACCCTGTTCACCCGCTCGCCCAACCGGGACAACCTCAGGTCAAAATTGCGCATGACCAGAATTATCTCCTCCCTTGTTCTCTCAGCCTCCTGCCTTTCTTCCTCTGCCTTCCTTGCCCGTTCTTCCTCTGCCTTCCTTGCCTCCTCGTTTGCTTTCTCCTGCCTTTCGATTATCTGACTAATCGCGGCCATCATCGAGTCGAACCTGGCCAGCATGATGTTTTCTGAAAAATTTTAATTTTTTTGTTTATCTGCTATATGCAACTTCGTTTTGCTGAAGTTTATCCATTTATATTTGTTTTCAATGGTTTGCACTTTCTTTACTTTAAGTTGGGTATTTTCCGGTGTGCGCGACGGGGAAGAGGGGGCTGCTTCGTGTACAGACTCATTTCCACCTAATTTCTGCCAAAGATTTTCACTGTCTATATTTATCTTATCAAAGTCTCGGACTTCTGACATTTCAGACTTTTTCTCATCTGACATTTTAAACACATCGACCGACTTTTCAAATAACCCGGGTTTATCACGAGCAGGTTCCTCGCTTTCCCCGTCTTCCTTGAATAGATTTTCTGGCAACGTCACTTTGCCTCCCTTTTTACAAAGAAATTCAACGATGTATTTGTAATCGTTACCGATCAGGTAATCTAAAACAAAAGACGGACATTGTTTTCAGGGAGTCAACCGAACGCAAGCCGAATTTAGTCAACGTGGCCTGAAGCGTGTTCTCGTGCTCGAACACAATAAGCACGATTGCACGCTGGGCACTCACACAGTCGCGCGCGACCGAACACAAGTCTAACGTGACTGTGTGAGTCACATGGAAAATAATTTCGTCTACACACCTTTGGCGGCAATATCCCTTTGCTCGACACATGCCATTATTCCCCTTTTATCCACCAACAAGATGGCAGCTTGTTGTCACCCCTCTGACTTGACTTGGGATGAAGTTCCCCGACATATTCTCGACAGAGCATCGATAGTTTGCTTGTCTAAAAGGAAATATAAACTTTTAAAATATCAGCCTTTTCTGACTAAATCTGAAAACCGCCTTGAATAGTTATTGCCTAGAGTTCAATTAATTAAAAGCATCGGGAAAGGACACATATGATTTTCTGCCGACACACAATCAAACTTTCCCAGTTCAGACATATATATTGTAACGCGCACGCAACAGTCGAGGCGACAAGAACAAAAGACGCGAGAAAACACGAAAACAAAACATAAACGGCCTCGTAATATATTTTCAGTCAAAAAGCCTCGCGTCATCACGAGAGGGAGAGAGAGAGAGACCGAACTCTCTCCTCAGCCGCAATCTGTTGTCCCCCTCTCGATTCGCCCCGCTCTTGCATGTGCGTGTCGCGCTACCGACGCCACGTGTTTCTTGGGATCCCGCGCATTTCTCAAAATGCACAAGAAATCAGCCTTTTTTTTTACCTGACGTCGTAGCGTCCAACCTAGGCATCACTCGAAAAAACAAAGTGTTGACCTACCGCTGATCTCGGTTCCGGCGTCCAAAGTTGCTCCCCTATCCTCGACCGGCGTCGACAACGCCTGGTCGACAACGGACTCGGCCTGGTCACCAGGGGTCACGCTCTCGGCCGCTTCCTCGATCGGACTCTCTTGTCCATCCTTTGCTGTCTCAGCCCTTTCCGCCATCCTCCCTTTTGTCACACTCACCCACACAAAAAATAAAGAAGAGATCACGCGCGGTGATGCGAGTCTGGGGCCCGTAACCTGAAGAGGTGTGAGTAAAGGGGGTGCGCGAAATAAAAGCGAGTATTTTAAAGTAAGACAAAAAGTTTATTTAATTAGACTGCCGACCGACGTAAAACACAACTGACTTGATACAGTTTACAGACTTATTACTGACAAAACGGACAAAGATAATAAAACTAGAGCTGACGAGAGGTGTAGAAGGCACGGTGGCTTACACTGTACTGACTATAGGGCCCGCAAGTATCACTTTGCCTGTGGCGCTGTCTTACACACTATATATACTGCCTATTGAAAAGTCGTACATGCCAACAACTCTTAACGAACTATTTGGAGCTTGAAAAAGGTAACATAGCCCTCATTCGTAAAGGATGATTTAAGTATACTTTGGGGACAGTTTTCGAACATCTAAACGAATACTTTCAAGTATTCGATGTTAACTCTTTTGGACTATCTGTGCCGTCTGGGGATGTAACTTATCCACGTATGACATGAATCTGAAAGATTTAAGACATGGTTCTGAAAAACATAAGACACCATGTACACGCAGCCTCAAGCTTGACTTTCCTAGAAATGGAGGTAAATTTGATAACATATTCCTGGAGATAAGGTAATGCTGGGGCCTTGGCCAGATGTTTAATTTGGAATTTTTAGGGAGCCGGAATTAATGGTGAGCAGGCAGCCGATCGATTGTGCGTTGGTATTAATCCGTAGGTGCAGCCGTCAGGTGAGAGACGGCGTATGGTAATAAATGGTATTTGTTACCGACTGTGGGTAGACATCACTAAACGTGACACGCCCCCCCCCCCGTTAGTTTGTGCTTAGTAAAGCGGGTTTACGTATGATTACAAATATATAAGTATTTTTATATAATTCGAATATTGTTTTATTTACATCAAATATTGTTTTAACATCTACAATGTGCGCAAAAGTAAGAGTTATCTTATAACAAGACTATAGTATGGTATTAAGAGTCGCTCGTGTGATTGTAATTTTACAGTTTGTATAAGTATTATTTATTGTATATAGTTACTAGTACATATAACATTAATTTCTGGTAGTTTTTAGTAGTATATATGCATCATATGTTTAGTGCCAGAAACCACTATTTTGCACAAGGACTTCAAAAAATTTTTAAACTAAAAACAAAAAATATTCCCTGACAAAAATATATAGCTGTCCATATAGCTATTAAAAGCAGCTGTTTTGACAGCTGTATATACAGATATAACTATCCATACTATAGCTATAATCGGGTGTATGAATAAGGTGTACATAAACGTTTATTTACAGGTATAATTATAGGTATGAATTATAGCTATAAGTTTTGCTCAGATTTTAAATAAAAGTTGGTTTAAATTTAGAATTTTTGAAGGTTTATAAGACAATACCAGTGCTATTATCCGTATGATAACATGAAAACTGGAGACCTCAAGTATTCTTTAAAAATTTTTAAGAAACTCTAAAGATTGTTTAACATTTTTGTTTTTTTTCTACTGATTCAAAAATACTTCAGGCCCACAGTTTTGAATTTATTATACGGATAGCACTAGCATAGACTAAAAAACCTTCGAAAAATGCGATTTCAAACCAAATTTTATATACAATCTGAGCAAAATTATTAGCTATATTTATCGCTATTTTATACCCGGGGCGCTTACTGGTCACTTACTTAATCAACAATAAGTCAAAAAATAAGTCAAGCGCGAATTCCCGCAAGACCCGGAACAGTTCCAAGTCGCATTAGTTATTATTTAAAAGCATCAAATAATAATTCGAGCCTAAATTAAGTAAAACCTGTAGTGGGCAGTAAGTGACCAAGATAGTCTGGTGACTGGCGCTTGACTTATTTATTTATTTATTGTTCATCAAGTAAGTGACTGAGGAACATCTCAGGTTGTGTGGAGATTGGCACTTGCCTTATTTTTTTATTCATTGTTAATCAAGTAAGCAACCAATAAGCGCCCCAGATTGTTCGGGGATTGGCACTTACCTTATTTTTTTATCTATTACTAATAATTCAAGTGACTAGGAAACATCCCGAATCGTGCAGAAATTGGCGATTGCCTTAATTTTTTATTTATTGTTAATCAAGTAAGCGACCAAGAAACATCCCGGGTTGGGCAGGGATTGGCACTTGGCTGAATTTCTTATTAATTGTTTATTAGGTAAGCGACCAAGAAACATCCAGGGTCGTGCACGTGTTAGCACTTGCCTTAATTTTCTATTTATTGTTAATCGAGTAAGCAACCAAGAAACATCCTGGGTTGTGCGGGGATTGGCACTTACCTTATTTTTTTATTTATTACTAATCATTAAAGCGACCAAAACATCCCGGGTTGTGCGGGGATTGGCGCTTGGCTTAGATTCTTATTTATTGTTAATAAAGTAAGCGACCAAGAAACATTTCGGGTTATGCGAAGTGTGGCGCTTGCCTTATTTTGTTATTTATTGTTAATTGAGTATGCAACCAGTAAGCGCCTTGCGTTGTGCAGAAATTGGCACTTACCTTATTTTTTTATTTATTACTAATAATTGAAGCGACTTGGAGACATTCCGAGTTGGGCGGAGATTGGCGCTTGCCTTAATTTTTTATTTATTGTTAATTTAGAAAGCAACCAAGAAACATCCCGAGTTGTTCAAGGATTGACACTTGCCTTAATTTTTTATTTATCGTTAGTCAAGTAAGTGCCCAAGAAACATCTTAGGTTGTGCAGGGATCACCAATCGCCTTAATTTTTTATTTATTGTTAATCAAGTGACCGACCAAGAAACATCCCAGGTTGTGCGGAGACTAACGCGTGCCTTAAATTTGAACTTAATTTTGTACTTGCGATTGCCTTAATTTTTAATTATTTTTTATCAAGTAAGCGACCAAGAAACATTTTAGGTTGTGCGGGGTTTGGCAATTGCCTTATTTTTTAATTTATCGGTAATTAAGTACGCGCCCAGTAAGCTGCCCAGGTTGTGCGGGGATTTGCGCTTGCCTTATTTTTATACATATTATTAATTAAGTAGGTGACCAGTAGAAATTTCATGGTGTGCAGGGATTGGCCCTTACCTAATTTCTTTATTCATTATTAATAATTGAAGTGAATTTAAAATATCCCGGGTTGTGCGAGGATTGGCGCTTGACTTATTTTTTCATATATCGTTAATCAAGTAGGCGACCAGTAAGTATTTCAGGTTGTGCAGGGTTAAGCGCTTGTCTTAATTTTTCATTTATTGTAAATCAAGTGAAAGACCAAGAAACATCCCAGATTGTGTGGGGATCAGCGTTTGCCTTAAAATTTTTATTTATTGTTAATCAAGTAAGCGACCAAGATACATTTCGGATTGTGCGGGGATTAGCACGTGCCATCATTTTTTATTTATTGTTGATCAAGTAAACCACAAAGAAACAACTCGGGTTGCGCGGGAATTAGCAATTTCCTTAATTTTTTATTTATTGTTAATCAAGTAAACGACCAGTAGGCACCCCGGGTTGTGCGGAAATTGGCAATTACCTTATTTCTTTTTTTTGTCACTAATAATTAAAGCAACTTAAACGCATCCCGGGTTGTGCGGAAATTGGCACCTTAATTTTTTATTTATTGTTAATCAAGTAAACGACCAGTAGGCACCCCGGGTTGTGCGGAAATTGGCAATTACCTTATTTCTTTTTTTTGTCACTAATAATTAAAGCAACTTAAACACATCCCGGGTTGTGCGGAAATTGGCACTTACCTTATTTTTTATATTTGTTACTAATAATTACAGCAACTTAGAAACATCTTAGGTTGTGCTGAAATGACCGCTTGCCTTAATTTTTTATTTACTGTTAATCAAGTGAGCGACCAAGAAACATTCCAGGTTGTGCGAGTATTGGCGCTTGCCTTGATTTTTAAATTATTGTTAATCAAGTAAGCGACCAAGACACATCTTGTGTTTTGCAGGGATTAGCGCTTGCCTTAATTTTTAATACATAGTCTTATCCAAGTGAGCTACTAAAAAACATTTTCGGTTGTACGGGGATTGGAGCTTGCCTTAATTTTTTATTTATCGTTAATTTAGTTAGTGAACAAGAAACATCGTGGGTTGTGCGGGGATTGGCGAATGCCTTATTCTTTTATTTATAGTTTATCATAAGAGCGACCAGTAAGCACCCCGGGTTGTAAGAAGATTGGCACTTACCTTATTTTCTTATTTATTACTAATATTTAAAGCGACTTGAAGACATTCCCGGTTGTGCGGGAATTGGCGCTTGCCTTATATTTTTATTTATTGTCAATCAAATGAGTGACCAAGAAAAATGCCGGGTTGTGCAGGGGATTGGTGCTTGCCCTAACTTTTTATTTATTGTTAATTGAGTGAGTGAACAAAAACATTTTGGGTTGGGCGGGGCACTTGCTTTGATTTTCTACTCATTATTGATCAAGTAAGTGTACTTACTTTCATTTCATTCAAAAAAGTTGGTCGCCCTGCGCCACCGTAGGTATACAGTCACGCCGTGTACTCACTTTCTTGGTCGCGCCGCATACCTGTTTTGGGCGCGCAGCGCACCCAAAGTACCTGGCGCGCGGGACAACTAAAATTTAGATGTGCAACTGCGCCAGCTACACGTTCGGCAGTACGCCCAATGTTTAGGACTGCTGTCTGCCTGTTTTATGAATATATAATGCTATTAGCTTGTGTAGTTTAGCATTGTGAAAAATCACTTGCGTGATTAGTAATAATGTTAATAAAATTAATTTCTAGCATTAAGCACTTTTTCAATTCGTACAGTAAATTATTAAACAATTTTTTTTATTAGTAAGACGTACTTTTAATTATGTAATACGGTTTTGTATTACAATAATCATATAATGATTGCAGTTTGCTCGCTATTTGAAATGTTTTTTTAATGTTTTATTAATTACAAATGACGTAACGTATAGTTAAGTAAAATGTTTTCTCTGGAGTAGGTATGCTTCGATGAAATGAGAAATTTACTTCAAATAATAAGTGTAAAGTAAGTAGAGTATTAGTTACATTCTTTAATTATGCACATTACAATCATATAAATTTAATTATAATCTAACGTAATTACAAATAATATGGAGCGACAACTAACAAGTCTCCGTTAGATCTAGTATTTAAAGTACAAGGCGATATGTAAGGTATCTCTGACTGTTTAATTTATCGATATTTATTTTTTTTGTAAATTAAAAAAGCATGAAAATGTTCACAAAATGCAATTTCTTCATAAGTTTCCACAAAAAAGTAAACATTGTCGGAGTATACAAAAATATTCAAGATCTTACCAAATTCTTTTTCACTACACGACATGTCTAATACAATAATGTAATGTACAGTAAAAACACTGTCACTAACTTTTACAACTACATTAAATTATAAACAATAGTTAACTGCACAGCGTTTAAGCCACATCACCTCTTTTAAAACAAAACAGGCAGACAGCAGTCCTATAAACATTGGGCGTACTGCCGAACGTGTAGCTGGTGCTGCCGCGCATCTAAATTTTAGTTGTCCCGCGCGCCAGGTACTTTGGGTGCGCCGCGCGCCCAAAACAGGCATGCGGCGCGACCAAGAAAGTGAGTACACGGCGTGACTGTATTCGGTGGCACAGGGTGACCAACTTTTTTCCAGTCATGATTAAGGAATATCTCAAGTTGTGCAGGGATTGGCGCTTGACTTAATTTTTTAGTTATTTTTAATCAAGTAAGTGACCAAGAAATTTCTTGGGTTATGCGGAGTTTGGCATACGCCTTAATTTTTTAATTATTGGTTATTAAGTAAGCGACCAAGAAACATCTCGGGTTGTGCAGGGTTTGGCACTTGCTTTATTTTTTTATTTATTTATTGTAAGTCAAGTAAGCGACCAGTAAGCGCAGGGGGTTTTGCAAGGATTGGCACTTACCTTATTTTTTCATTGATTGCTGATAATTAAAGTGACTTGGAAACATCGCTGGTTGTGTGGGGATTGGCACTTGCCTCAATTTCTTATTTATTGTTGATCAAGTGAGCGACAAGTACACATCCCGGGTCATGCGGGGATTGGTACTCATCTTTTTATTTTATTCATTACTAATAATTTATGTAACTTGGAAGCATCCCTGGTTGTGCGGGGATTACTGCTTGTCTCAATTTTCTATTTATTGTTACTCATGTAAGCGGTCAAGAAACATCCCGTGTTATAGGCCTGTAGAATTAGCTGATCAGACAGCTGATCTGGGATGAAATTCCTTACAGTATCTCACATGGTTTTTCTGAAGTATTTGTTGATAAGGAATATACCTGTGAATTTCCTCCACTTTTGAAGACCGGGAACAATTTTTTAATCAACATTTTTATGCAAAAAAGTGAAAAACGACGCCTTTTTTGAATCTAGCTTCAAGGCGTTTTAAAATACTCTTATTCAATGTTGCACCCTTTATAGGCGTTAAAAAAACGAAGAAGTTGCCAACCCAAGAAATTAAAATCGGTTCATAACTGTTTAAATTAATTGAAAAAAACCGCCGAAAAAATTGAAAATTTCATTATTTTTTTATTTGTTTAGAAATCGTTCTACGGCCTTAAAACTTTGGTGGAATATGTCTTTTATATGCATAAAACTACCATAATTTTTTCATATAAAAATATTGCAAAATTTTCGAGAAATTGCATTTGTTTATCAAAAAGGTCTCAAAAGTTTAATTCAATCTGACCCAGTTCCCGGTATCGTAGAGGGCCCAGCAGGAGCTCATTTTTTTGTTGTAACGTCTAGTTGATGAAACCGTTAAGGGCGTAACGATTTACATAAATTTTGATGGACAAAATGGCGTTTGAAAAAGTGCGACTTTTTCGGACATGGTTTTTTGCACTTATCTAATAAACGAATGCACCTAGCGGCATCAAACTTATATATTATTGTTATTAATAATATGTGTTAAGTTATTTGTTTCCGAGATAAAATGGCTAGGGCAATTGAACCTTCTCAGTCAAAAATTTATAGCTATCAACATGCCTATAATTTATAGCTATAATTATAGCTATAACTACCTATAAAACAGCTATAATAATGTATAAAATTCAGCTATAAATATAGCTATAAACTACAGCTGTAAATTTTTCACAAATGATGAATAAAAATTAGTTTAAAATCAGATTTTTTCAACATATATCGATCAGTACAGATGGTATCATCCGTATGATAACAGTAAAACTGGGGGCCTGAAGTATTTTTGAATAAGTAGAAAAAAAAACAAGAAATCATATACAATTTCAAGTTTTTTAAAAATTGTTTAAAAA
>NW_019380845.1:324768-381435 GCF_000648655.2 Copidosoma floridanum
TTTTACATTTTTGCAGTTTTGCATATAATTAATAACTTTTAGACACATTTTTGACTTTTTGAATAAAAATTACTTTTAACGAAAAAAAGTTCAGTAATTATTATGAAAAATTATTAGTGTAATAGTATGTGGTAAATCATATTAAAACGTAACGAAAATGTAAAAAAACGTAACACGTACAACATAATAAAATGTAAAAAACTTCCGAAATCCATGAGAATACTTATTACAGTTCCTTACATTCTCTTGCGGGTTACAGCATATTATGACACATGTTTACTTTTTTTTACATTTCGTTACGTTTTCAAATTTCCGCTGGGGTATCTACAAATTAATTAGTGTTTGGTTATTCAGTGAGCAAAATTTTTAGGCATGTTATAGTGCTCTTTTAACAATATTGTATTTAAGCATATGTTAACATCAAATGTAAGTCAAATAGTATTGAGTGTGATGATTGCAAGAGAGTACGCGTGGCAAAGAGCTAGAGGGCCAAGGTGCGCGGGCATATAAAGGACTCCCTTTTTCTCGCCCCTTTAAATGATACTGTCGGACCTCCTTAATAAATTCTTTAAGAACTCTATATTATTAGGATATAACTTGTTAAGTTTGTGAATTCATATTCCGTTCATAGTAAGGAATTTAATTGAATTCATTCAATTTAACTGAGTACAAAATGAATTCATTTCGAATAGTTATTGCCGTTTAGGCTAGCAGCTTTTTGTTGATTACCATACTATACTGCGTTGGAAGCCAATGCAAAAATCTTAATTTAAAAATTCTTGCACCAAAAGCAAAAAAATTAAAAAAATATTCAAGTAAGATTTTTCAAGTTTTCTTTCACACATCAACTTTGAATGTTGTACAGTACAAGCAAATAATACTGTTATTTAGTGCATGCGATCTTGAGTTTGTCCTGATTTGGTATTCCTCTTTTCAATGCACAATAACTATAAATAGAGTTACTGACAGAGGCTAGTGTGCAAAATTTAAATTCATAATTTGCTTTCCCACCCCCCCTCAACCCCTTAATATATTTGTTGCAGTAATCTAAGGTCACTGAAAAGAGCACAATGAATAAAAAATTGAAATTAAAGTGATGTAATTAGCGGAAGGACGGTAGTTAACACACAGCTAATAAGTAAATTTTTTCAAGGTGATAAAATATATTGAGTTTAACATATTTAAATTAAGTGCAATGTAAATTTATTCAAAATGGTCTGTAAATTTTCTTTAAATAAATGTTTATATGTATTTGTATTATACATAGTAGGGGTGTGCCAGAGGTTCCGACCACAATCACGATCACCGTGGTCTTTTCCATCAATATATACACTAATTTCGTGAAGTTTCCTACCTTATCGACATTTCCAATCTAATTTTTTAGCCTTCTAATTTTGCTCCCTTGGTGCGTAATATACTATTATTAAATATCTAACTATCTTTTTTCTGAGAAAAAGAGTAGTCGGCGCATATTCTTGATATTTCTAAGAATAATTAAAGCTTATTAGACTCAGAGAGATTTATTGAAAATTGAATGAGACGGACATAAAATGAGATGAGAAACGAACTATCCATGATCTACTGATTTTTCGCCTTTCTTCTTCAAACTACAAAGCGTCGTAAGGTAAAAGACCCAGTTATGAGACAGGTTTTTGATATGAGTCGCGTATTATAAGTGATTTTCGTCGTATAAACGGTGTATTATCCTAATTTTCAATCAAATAAGTAATATTTACTGTCAAAAAGTAAAAAAATATTTGAACTCTGACTTTTAAAGTGTTAGATATTAAAAATTATTTTATGTTCGTTGTTCACATGCTCTAGTTTATGGAACATTGATTTGTACTATGACCCGGTGTTCCATAAATTTGCCCCTATTTATGAGACATAAAAAAAATTGAATTAACATACTTATAATGTATATATTATGTTTATTAACATATTTTACATGAAATAATGCACAGTAATAAAGTATTTAATAGCTTGTTATGTATTTTACAACTAAGTAAATTAAAATAAATACTAATAATGGTAGGATCTAAAATACACAGGTAAATCTTGAATCTAAATATTAGACTTTGAATAAATAATTTAACGTTAAATGCCAATAAAAATATAAAAATAAAATCGTTAAGACTCTTTTTTGCATCAACAACTTTCTTTTCTTCTCTAGCAATTCCTTTTTTTTTTCAGCTTTTTTTCCTTGATTTCTTGCTGTCTTTCCTTCTCTAATTTTTCGGCATACTAAGCATCAGATGTTCCCGCAGAGGGTAATCTTGGTTTATTTAAGCCTTCTACCTTTATTCTCTTTTTTTTCGGTAAATATTTGGAAGGCAATGTAAATGCATTTTGAAAACTAGTGGTAATAGCATCTGTTAAAATATTTTATACATGTTATTGTTAATTATTTACATAAATACATTTATTATTAAAAATTGTTCATTTATTTACCATTTGACTTGGACCTATCTGGCTCAGAACTCAACAGTTCTTCGGATAAGTAATCATCTAAGTTTAATCGATGACTGTTATTCATACTTGAAGTCTTTTCTGTCTGAACACATTTTGAGATTTGTTTATCGTTGATGCAATCGACTGATTTTTTCTTCTTCTTAGAAAAAACATCGTATTCTATTGCCTGAGGATTAAATGGAACGAGACCTGCTGCTTTGAATCCACTGATAACAGTACTGCTTTCTTCTTTAAAATTATCAAGTGTGAATTTCAAAACTTTTGAAAAATTCTCTTTGTTGATAACATTATCATCATTTGAAGCTTTCCACAGAAGAACAGATTTCTTCCACGTTTGTTTTAGTGGATGAAAGTATGCAATGTCTAATGGCTGTGTTATGTGAGTTGAATTGGGATGGAGCGCAATCAACTCAATTTTGTTTTCTCGACAAAAAAAAACTAAAGGAAGTGTCATGTGAGACGAGTGCCCATCTAAATATATGACTACAGGAAACTCAATGCTCTCTTCTAGAAGCCATGGGTAGAAAACATTAGTAATGTACTCGTAAAAAGATTCAGTTGTCATCCATCCGTTATCTGAAATTCCGAGACCCCATCCAGAAGGGGTATTTTTGATAACTTTCGTGGGAATACTTCCTTTATACGAGTACATTACCATTGGTGGAGCTCGAACACCTGATGCACTGTACATGAAGAGAACTGTCAAACATTCTTTTTCTGAACTAACAATATTATAAACTGAGCGAGCTCCTTTTTCAGTCAATACTTTGTTGACACTTGGATTGAGTATTATGCTCGTCTCATCACAATTAAATATACTGCTTGGTGACATGTTTAATAAATTTTTGCTTTTTAAGTAATCCTCTTGTTCTCGGAACCATTCCTTCAAACTCTCTTGAGTCACAGAAGCTCTTGCTGCACTTAAGTTTTGAACAGTCCTAATGGACAAATTGGGATGTCGCCTACGAAAACCGTTGTACCAACTTCTTCCAGGTCGGTTGTTGATGAATACAGTCTCCCTGTCAAGGGATATCAAAAACTTTTGCACGCTATCAAGGAGTTCGTTTTTTGTTACTGGACAACCTCTTGCTGCTCTGTATAAAATCCAGTCAACTATTTTCTTTTCTTCTGTTTCCGATAAAATAGGAGGTGGTCCAGTCTTGCTTTGGTTTGGATTTTGCTTCTTTCTTGATAAAGTTGACACAGGTACGCCAAATGCTTTTGCAACTTTTCGAAGTGACATCCCAGAATCAGAGGCTTTAAGAGCATTTTTTAAATTAATTTCAGAATAATTTTTTCTTTTAATGGTTCCCTTTTTTTTCCTCTCTTGTTATTTTTCTTGATGACAACACCAGATTTGTTCACTTTTGAGATTTCACTTTTCAACACTTCATGATTGTCTAATTTTTTTCTGGTTTTCATCGTGCAACTTTCTCAATTTATTTTAAAGGAATCTGTTCTATATCATACCCTTTTTCTGAATCATACAAACAATCTAAAGAAAAAAATACAAATTTCTCGTTATAACTATTTTACGTAAGCTTCGCTTTATAGGTTAGAAGAACAATTTTCCCTCAAAATCAGCGTTGTTTTAATTACATTTATTTTCACGCATCAACAAAGTAACTTTAATATTTCTTCTTTATTAGTAAAAAAAAAGTTTCACAAGTGATTGTTTAAGTACGATAAACAACCGAAAAACTTATTGACAATCGCGTATGCTTGTTGTCTCGTAAAACGGTGCAATGCAAGTAAACACCTTAGCCTTAGTTTATGGAACACGCACTAGACTGTCTCATAAATAGGGACAACCCTGTCGACGGTGTATAGATTATGAAACACTCGAATATTTTTGAAAATTATTAAAAAATTAAATATATTTTTTTTTATTTACGTTCTAGGATTGTAATATTACAAACAACTAGTTTTTTACTATATCTGGAATGCTTTTGATTCTCTAATACGGTAGTTTATAATGGGCATGTGAACCTATACTATGGTACGAATGGAAGCCACTTATAGAAGAGACGCGGTGCACTTTTACTTTTTATTTTTTTTTTCAAATAAAAATCTTCGCAAGTTAGATTTAATTCTTACAGTTTTATTGTACCATACTTATAAATAAAAATAAATATTTCTACCGTAGATATATATAGACGAATGTTTTTAAAATTAAAGATTTGTGGTGGTGTCTCATAAATAGGGACAGTGTCTCATAACTGGGTCTTTTACCTTACTAAAATTAATTTCAAATTGTTTTATGATGTTTAAATAATATCAGCCAACCTTTTTATTCACGTAAAAAAGAGCAGAAAAAATTAACTTAGTAAGTAATGGTAATTAGTTAAAGATTGGAAGGGTAGAAGGTGATGATACATCCGATATAAACTCATTGGGAGAAATCGATAGGAAGTGACGTTATTTTTACATTAATTTTTATTTGATGATGCAGTTTATTAAAAATGAAAAGGATTGTTAATTCTTATGTTTTCGAATGTATAAAACCTGATTTTAGTGAGATTCATTATGGTTTGGAAACGAAAGACGAAAAATCGAATCACGCGTCGTTCTTTTGACATCTGATTTTACGTTTTTCACATCTAATTTTTAATGAATCTCGCCATGTCTAGGCTTAAGTTATATATTCCTCTTTTTCTCAGAAAGTAGTTATGTATTAATAAATAATGTTGTCGGGCTAAAAAATTATGTTGGCCATATCGATAAGATAGAAGACTTCAATTTTCTTCGGACTGCCCATACAGGGGCCAAAGGGGCCGTACCAGTACCATATATATGTGACTATTTTTCTATACGATCGGCCCATGTTACAACATAGGCCCGCGAAGCAAAAAAAAGTGTTATATGGCCCCTGTGCCCAGTTAGTAGAAAAATATTAACAATAACGTGTAAAATAGTCTTGACAATGAACTCGATCAGGAACATGGTTCTTTATTGCAAAATAATTATTTTTTTTGCATCTGTTTTTCGGTTACTGTCGATTATCTCGAAGTAACGGTATCACAGTTAACTTTCCAATCGAGGCATTGAGATTTTAAGAAAACATGAATAGTGCTCTTTTCGTCGAGACCTTCGATGCGTCGATACGATTCACACGCAGTGGTGTGGGTGGTGGGTAGATATCTTACCTAAGGTATGTTACCTTGTTTCTGACACGGTCGGAAACTGGTAAGATACCTCACAATGTTTCTGACATTTTTAATTTTTTAAGTACAGTAGTTTCCGCGCAAAAATCAGGGTATTCTAACCATTTCAAAAAATCAAAGCTAGTAAATCTTACAATCGACTCGCAGTTTGCATCGTTAAAAAAGTGAAAATGAAAAAAATAATATTTAACGAAATAAACCTTTTGCGCAAAAGGGCTATTGGCTCCGTGCATGAAGTTGGAGGAGAGGGCTGGCGCTGGCTGTCACTTTGACTCGGAGTTTTATGAAAACAGGGGTATGGTGTTGCCGGTGGCTGCCACCACGGGTACTATTTGCTTCCTTATGATTTAACATGAGTTAAGGGTATGAAATGAGGGCAACACGGTGTATGCACGGAGCCAATATTCTTACTAAATAGAAATATAAACAAAATAACTAAGTTTGGATTTGAGTGCGTAATTTAATTACTGACGTTGCTGACAGGTATGTGTCAAAAACCTCCGAGTCAAGTCGAAAACCCACCACTGGTTGGTTTTGGTTACATGAGAGGTGAGAGAGAGATAGATACATCTATAGCAGTGATGAAACTGTCTGCTATTGCTAGTCGCTGCTGCCCCAAGAGTCGAGTACAGTATGGGTTTGGAAAATTGGAACAGCTGTTAGTGAAAAAAATGTGAATAGCAGCCCTGTGGCGGCACCGCGCGCTCGCCCAATCTTTTGCACGACTGCTCTTTCTTCTGTAGCCTGTCTACCCAGTCCGAGGACTCCGAGATCGTCCATCATTTCGATGTGCCTGCTGCTGCTGTAGTTCCTGCTGCAGTCATTATCACTAATAGTTGGTCATCTATAGCTGCCAACCAGTCCAATGAAGTCCAGCTCGCAGTTATCTCAACATCATCACCATCAGCAGCAACACCAGCACCAGCACCCGTATCACCATCCCCAGCAGCGGCTACCAAAATCAAAGCAGCAACACCACCAGAAACAGCAGCATAAGGTCCCGACGGTAGTGAATAATGGCTTGGCCAGCTGCGATACTATATCCGAGAAGCTTGGCCTCGGCCCTGAAGTACGCGAGCTCAAGCTCGGGCCCACTTTTCTCAGCGATAAGACCTCCACTGCCTATCACACCATTAAGTGTAAGTAGTCAGTCAACAGCTGTGTCTAGTCCTTTTGCGCTACAAATTTTTGTAAGCTTATCTTTTTTATTATACCCTTCCATTTTTCCAGATGACTTCAAACCCGCTAGCGTGGACACCTCGAAGATGGCAACGGTAGACGTTGGAGATAACAATACGATGACTGTTACAGTGCCGCACTGGGATGGAGCTGGTGTCCCGCACACAGTATTCAAGGGCTCCCAGAAGCCCTACTCAAAGGAGTGCGTTCTGATAATCGACAATGTCACGGGTGAGATTATCCTCGAGAGGTTGTCCTGTAATATACAAGTAAAAAAAACCAGGTAAATTCAACTCGGGGGAGGGGCTATTTTCTCCTATCTTTTCTTGTTTCTCTTTTCTCTTTCTTAACTCTCTGTCTGTGCTATAATTAAAATAAGTCTTAGACAGTACCTGCATTGTCTCTTCTGCTAGCTTTCTATTTTTTCACCCCCTATAGGTACACAAATTTTCGATTTAATTATCAATGTTAATTTCAAGGTGTGAAACTAAAACACCGTCGCTCTTGTCGCTTAATTCACATCAAGGAATTCGACCCATAACACCAATTGACGCAAGGAAAAGCCCTACCATTGGAAGAACAAAAAGTAGAACTAAAGTTACTAGTGGGAAGAGAAAAGAGCCAAGTTACCAATTACATTCTAAGCGTAGTCCTCAACAAGCCTCTTCTCATCAAAAAAGTCCTTCAGTGAAATCACCTTGTAGTAACAATATGAATTGTAGCATTAGGTAAGTTTTATTCTTATTTCATCTCATTAAATATTAACGTTAATTTGAAATGGCTTTGTAGTTATCAGCGAATTTTTATTAAATTTTTCTTTTTAACTTAAGAAATAACATTGTATTTGAGTCAAATATTAGGCAACAAATTAAGAGATGTTCATAAAAGCTGCTAGTTGTTATTTTTCTATTCCTTTGGAAATCATTCACACTGTGACTTGAGAAGTCTAGCAAAAAAAAAATTTGGATTACATGGAACATGATGATTTCAGTTGTTCAGCCATGCCTTCTTCAAGTCAATCGTTAGCAAGCCTTCCCGTTATCAATGAAAACGATGATTTCTCGTTGATAGTGCCCACATTGGCCCCAACTGCAACGCTGTCGTCGTCGTTGTCGTCATTATCCTCAACATCCATATTAACTACGTCACACTCGACAGCCCCTCCAAGAACCAGGTTCCCGGTGATAAGTGAGAAGCCCCCTGTAAAGGTACCCCTTGAAAACAATGTAGTGGGCATTCTCAGTGATTCCAGTTCTAGTGATTCGAGCCCTAACAGCTCTGAAAGCGAGTCGGAAGCCGAAAAGTCTTCAACTTTGAAAGTCAATGGTACTAATTGTTCGTTAAATTTATCATTATTATTTTTTGTTGAATTTTCACGCAAAAATCTTATGAGAAAAATTTTTTTCACAAAAGTGGACCAATGACTATTAATTATTACCAGGAATGTCTTTCTTTTTTTCATCTTGAATTTATCATTTTTTTTTATTTTAGGGCACGCAGCAAACGGCGCAAAGATATCTCCACCATTGTCCATGCCAGATGTCTTACTGAATGAAGACTTGCAACTATCGGAGTCAGAGTCGGATAGCGATTGATCCAAAATCATTAATGGTACCACATTCCGAAAGACTTTGTAAATTGAATAAAAACGAAATTTAGATTTACTTTTTTAAAGACAAGTTAAGACAAAGAGAAAAAAAGAAATACGAGTATAATTGGAATATTCGTTTTTTTATTCATTGTTGGATGCGTAATGTAAAATGTCTTTACAAGTGTCTTTCAAAATGAAGTATCTGCTATTGTTGTATTCCATGGCGTCAAGCAGCAATGACCATGTTAGCCTTCAATTAGTACTCGACTAGTGATATTTTCATTTATTGCTGCAACCTCGACCGCTGAGCTGGCATCGAGACCGCGCAATCTAAGCCATAATGCTTTCTTTTATAATCTTACAATAAATATTAATGATACTAATAAGATATATATGTATGTGTAAAACTATATGATTTTAACAGAAGTAAAGAGAAGCAAAGCGGAAAAAAGAATGGTCGTACTTTCCATTGTACGACGGCCGACGCGCACTTTAGTTGTTATTGTAGCAATGATTGATGTAGCCTATCTTTCTTTTGTTGAATAAGTATGTCCTAATATCTATACGCTTGGTGATACCATGCTAAAAGTGGAAAGGTATCAGGGATTTTGTAGTAGTTAACTTTCTTTTAAACTCAACGAGCTCTACAATTTAACCATCGTCAAATCTTGTGCGAGCTGAACCTTCAAATTAATAAATAAGTAAAAGAAATAATGTCTTGCCAATTGCATATGTTTGTAATTTGTTAGCAGGGTACTTGAATAATATAGTTTAACCGAAAAAATCTAGTATTTTTATACTCTTTATTTTTAATAAAAAATGAAAATAATACAAGACTAATAAATGTGACACAATTGTTTGCGAAATATTTTATTTTAAAAAAGAAATAATTGAATTTGTCGTTGCTTTTTGCTTTTACATCAACCTTTATGACTATCTTTGATGGGAAATTTTGTACATAGATGAATGAATTTACTTTACAAACCTTGCAATAAATATACTTTATTATAAAATTAAGGGGATATATTTGTACATATTTACAAGCTATTTGTTTTACCGAAATTGTTAAGAAAGTATGAATTAATACATTTCTTTTCCTTCTCTATCTATAAATGTAATCTTCTTCTTCAGTTTAAACAAACTTTCCCTCTTTTTCAATATTTCTCTCGCTGTCTGCAACAGTAACTACATATTTTTACACATTTGTATGTATAAACTTGAAATATAATTTACAAATACTATTAATTAATATATACTTATTTACACTAAATTATTTTTGATATAAGTTACCTAATACTCATTTATTATACACACTTCAACAAAAGTTACTATTATCTGTCTTATTATTATGACTAAATTTGGTCTTCTTCACTCGAACGCAGTTTTAAAAGTCTCTTACTTCATGTTCATACACTAACAAATATTTAAAAAAATCAATGATACTGCTCTTGATAATTTAATATCAATCTTGCTAACTGGCCGCGATTTCCAAGTTGTAGGCTTTTACGCTTTAAGCACATGCTTTGAGATAAATTATTTTTTGTGCCATTACAAGAGACGTCTCTGTAGAAAAGCTTTAAGGCTGGTTCAGTGGCGCGAAACGTGTTTAGCTTGCCATGGACGGCAAACATGTCAAAAATCGAGTTTATGGGGACACTTTGTGATAATTTTAACATACTTGCGATATCCTTGTCAGTTTGCACAAGAGGTATTTGATTCTTAATGGATTTTCGCACTGAAATGTACAAAAATAATAAAACAGTTTTCTGTAAATACAGTAAATTTTTATAATCACTTTTATATGCTTGTATACCTGTAGCGTAATCTCTTGCATAGAACGATACGAAATCGTAATTATACTCGTCAAATCGACCATTACTATGAATAATATCAAACATCACGTGATTTTTCTCACCATATTGAATGATACTTGGATTGTATTGCACAAAAGGAATTGGACTAAAAACTTGCCATTGGTTGATTGTGTTCATGCGTACCTATAAAATTACAAAATCGTATTAGATTTGTTTGAGGCTTCAGCTCAAAAGACCTCCAAGGATATATTTATACCACTAAGCCTTTAACAAATTTATTGACCGTCAAAGTCCAATCTTACAAGCCAACAATCAAGTAAACTAAGCAAAATCTTACTCTGTTTAAAAATTCAACTTTTATTTCCATCCTTGAGTCAGCTAACAGAATAAGATTATCTGATGTCAATTTGTTAATATACAAATCAGCAATAGCAATTTTCAAAGAGGACTCAGTTTCTACAAAATTAGTAACAGTAGGCAGCCGAATCGAGAACCATGTAACTTTTAGTTGGTCTTTTTTATACTTATGAGTCAGATATAAGACGCGTTGTTTAACTGTATAAAAGATGTCGTTGCTTCCTTTCGATACATGTCCAGGATTGTACAACAAAATCTTGAAACAAATGCAAATTTTGAAAATATTAGTAAGCATAAATTAGGATTTTTAATAATAGTATAATTTAACAAAAACTTTTACAATCGTCAATGAAGTTTTATCTTTTCTGTCCATACAGACATTTGCATAATGTGCTAAAAATCGGATAGCTTCCGTGATTCTTCGGAAATCGACTATAATAACCATATTTATTCTTGAATTTTCTGTTACATATGGTGCTGGCAATATTTCAACTTTACCTACTGGTTGGCAAGCTTGTATTCTAATGCTAATTTCTCTTTCTTCATTGGTTAAGAAACTAAGATCAAGCAGATAATCAACTCCTCTTGCGTTATCCAATTTCCAGTAACCATTTTCTAAGTTGGTGAATACTAATTTTTGCTCAGAATTTTTAAGAAACGTTTTTACTGTTGTATTAATGATTTCTTCAACTTCATTT
Source organism: Copidosoma floridanum (assembly GCF_000648655.2). Next base: position 336,044 of record NW_019380845.1, read on the forward strand.
TTTTCTCTACTACTGAATTCCTCGACAACTCCAAAATCATCATCATAGAATGAATGAGTCATGTTAAAATATGTCCATTTCAATACATCAAAACGATTTGCCGTTTTAAATTTTGGTTGACTACCAATAGGCCAAGTGAGATCAATGTCGGCTGTAAAATTTGCTGTTCTTGATATTTCTGCATGGAGTCCTCCAATTTTTCTTCCTACATCGAGAAGTTCCATCTAAACAAAGAGCAATTAAATCAATGTTATTAAAAATTTCTTGCAATTATCAAGATACAGATGGACTATGCTACAAGACCGATATATTTCAAAAGCTTACAGCTTTTTAAGATATTTTTATGTACAACCTACACTGTTTCTGCCTACCCGATTAGAAATTGAAAACTAGCGACAGCTTGGCCCAAGTCAAGATGCCCAGTTAGCCAACGCAAAAAAAATTTGTACCGTAAGAGTCCAGGGGTCCAGCTTAAGGTTCGGGAGAAAAGTTCAAAATGGAGAAATGTGACAGAAAAAATGTATGTTACATTTGAGCATGTTAAGAAAGCACATGAATTTTTTCAGATTTTTCACCACGGGAAATTTTCAAGAAAAAAATTATGAAATATTGACAGTTCAACACGGTCTCTTATGAGAGAGCAAGGTTAGGTTTGCCTTTTAATTGAAATTAAGGTATATTCTAAGTGTGTTGGAAGAAAGCACATGAATTTTTTCAGATTTTTCACCACGGGAAATTTTCAAGAAAAAAATTATGAAATATTGACAGTTCAACATGGTCTCTTATGAGAGAGCAAGGTTAGGTTTGCCTTTTAATTAAAATTAGGGTATATTCTAAATGTGATGGAATAAAAAAAACGTTTCTATAGATAACTTGGTATACAAGAAAGATGCTCGACAAAAAAAATCGAGCCTTGCCAGGCATTTTCCAAAAATATAAGCAGTTACAGTCGTATAGTTTCTCGAGTGCAAGAGGTGGTGCGCTGTAAGGGTGCTCAGGTGCGCGGGCAAGGGGACCAACGCTAACCCAGCCAGCAGAAAATTAAAAATTAAATAAACAAATGTATCTAATTGACGTTTTAAAAACTGCTTTTTCGAAAATGCAAGTAACAAAATAGGCTCCCTTTTATTTATTTAGTTAACGCAAATTAAAGTGCCCTGTGAGAGGCGACACTTCGCAAGTCAATATCTCAGTTAATAAACAATATTTCGTAATGTCTCTTGTTGTAAAAAACTGCTCTCTTCATCAACAAAATTACTCTATCATTACATCCTTACCATGATCTATTTACCATTGAGAAAAATCGATTTGTGATGTTGCTGTAAATCATGTAGTTTCTAGGGGATTTTTGCGTTTCATCAGTTGGCTGCATCTACTGGCATTTATATGTGTATACTCTATACTCGACTGCTGCGCGCGCGCGCGCGTGCTGGGGTCTGATCGGGACATTCGATATTTCGCAAAAGTAAGCATTATTTTCGATAATCCCTATAAAATAACCAAAAATAACGAAAATGCGCATGCGCAGTTTAGGAATTATCGCCGATAATCGACAAAAATGCTTACTTTTGCGAGATATCGAATGCCCCGGTCAGACCCCTGCTGTAGCAGACAGCAGACGACATGAAGATAACAAAATACAATTTGTTTATATTATTATTTATTTCATACTCCGCCCCTTTCGGGATTGGAGGGGTTCCGTTACACATTTACATTCTTTTTACATAATAATTTAATAATTTTTATATTATCTTATATTATCTCCATTTCTATTTGCACTTATTTCAAATTCTACTTTACCTTTAAATTATGTAATCATTCATAAAAACAAACAAGATCATTATATAACCTTCAAAAATTCACAAATTTGAAATAAGAAAAAAAAAAAAAAACAATTATTCAAAAAATTCAAAAATTCAAGAATTGAACTATTAATCTCCTCTCTTAAATTTATCCTTTTAATTTCTTTCATTCTTCATTATTCACTGCACTCTCTTTTTCTTCTCTTCTTCCTTGTCCTGCAATTCATCCATTTCTCTTCTTTACTATAAACTTTCTTCATTCTTATCATCTTTTATTTATTTTCTGCTTCCTTTCATTTTTCGGATAACACGTCTTAGTGACTATCTCTTTTGCATCATGGCTAAGTAGTTTCTCTATTTCTTCCTCATTTCCCGTATCTCTACAATTTTTTAATTTGTGTCTATAATCTTCTTCTTCTTTTTTGCACAATTTGCACTTCTTGTCCTCTTCTCCTTTCCAATACTCTCTACCCCTACATTCATTTCCGCACCTAACTCTTGCTACTAGTTTCCTATCCTTTAATGGCATATGCTTTTTCAAATATCTTGGTTCTTCCTCTGTTCTTATATCTTTATATACCTTGTTGTACCGATAATTCTTTAAATTTTCCGTTCTCGTTTTTTTTTCTTTTCTTTCCTTGTTCTTTAATATTTTTTCTCTTACTTCTTTATATTCCACCCCTTTCATAAATCTTGTTTCTTTTATATTTTCTTCACGTAACATTTCCGCTCTTTTTTTTGATTCTTTTCCTATTTTTCATCTTTTTTTGTCCTAATCCTTTTCTCTTACACATTCCTTAATTAATTTTATGTCTGAATCCCTAATTTTCTCTTCAAATTTTAACGCTCTCCTACGCGCCTTTATACTCATCTTTTCTAATCTACACTCCTCCACTATATAATTTGGCGTATTGCTATCTAGCCCTAATATCCATTTCATATATCTTCTTTGTACACTTTCCAGCCTTCCTTCTTCTTCCCAACCCCATACTTCTGCACCAAACGACGCTATACTTTCCACTAGTGCTGTAAATAATTTCCTTCTTCTATGGTAGCTATTCTTAAATATTCTTTCACTTACGCTCCATGCATTTTTCATGGCAATCACTGATTTCCTCTTTCGTTCTTCTATATGTCTATCATTCCTCTCATTTTTCTGTAGTATATATCCTAAATACCTTATTTCATCTACTCCTTCTAATTCCTTATTTACCCACTTCCATCTTATATTTTTTCCCTTTCTTTTTTCAAATACTAATATTTTTGTTTTTTTCTCACTCAAAATCATTTTCTTTTTACAGGTGTACCTCTTAAATCTTTTTAGCATCTTTTTTAATTCTTCTTCTCTATCTGCTATTAATACTATATCATCCGCGTAAGACACACTCCATATTTTTTCATTACCAACTCTGCATCTTTCCACTTGCCCTCTCTTAAATTCCTCATCCAAGTCCGCTAGATATATATTAAACAGCGTTGGGCTCAGTGGACATCCTTGCCTCACACCCTTCTCTCTATCCAGAATTTCTGTGATTCCTCCTCACCTACTTTGATTACATTCCTAGTTTCTTTATAGATATCCATAATCCTATTTCTTAGCTTTTCGTTCACCTTTATCTCTATTAATCTTTCCTTTAAAACCTGTCTATCCACTCTATCAAATGCTTTCTTTAAATCAATGAAACAGGCAAATAATTTTCCTCTTGCTTTGCTCAATTTTTCATCCACAATGTGTTTCAGTGTGTTTGTCGCTTTTATTACTCCTCTCTTTTCTCTAAATCCAAACTGACTTTCTGCTAATTTACCTTCAATTTCCTTCTTCAACATCTCATTCAACAAACTTGCATAAATTTGTATGCTGTGCACGTTAATGTAACTCCTCTATAAGTTTCTAACTTATCTTTATCACCTTTTTTTTAAATCAGGCATATCACTCCTCATTTCCATTGCTCTGGTAATTCTTCTTCTTCCCATATTTTCTTGACCAGTTCCCAAAGGGCTGCGTTTACTTTGCTAGGCATGTACTTCCATACTTCGTTTTTTAGTTTATCTTCTCCCGGTGCTTTTCCTATTTTTAACCTTGCAATCTGTCTCTCGAATTCTTCCTTGCTCAACTTTTCCTAATCCTCTGTATTTTTCCTTCCTTTTTCTTTCCTTGTATCTTCTCTCCCGATTTCTTCTTCATCCTTCCCACGTAACTTTTTCATAAAGTACCTTCTCCACTCTTCCACTGTAATCTTTTTATCTATTTCATTCCTTCGTTTTTTTCTGAACCTATTCAAGTACTTCCACACTTTACCTTCCGGTGTTGTGTTTTTCATTTTTTCTTCTTCTAATCTTTCAAACCTTTTCCTTTTTGCTTCGCACCAGTTTCTGTACTATCTTTTTTTATCTATATAATAACTCCTTTCTATTTTCTTCTTTCTCCGCATCTTCATTAATCTTCTTAAATCTCTCTTTTTCTCTTTCCATTCTTTATCGTACCATTTTCTATCTCCCGATTTCCACACTTTTAACTGTTTTTCTACCTTAGGTACCACACTCTCTATTCTTTCTTTCAGTTCCTTCCATCTTCCTTCCACCTCTTCTTCTTTCCACTTCCAGTCCTTACATCCTTCTCCATACTGATCGATCAATTCTTGAGTCCCATCCCTCCTTGCTGTTATTTAGTTATTCTCTCTTCTTTTTCTATAACTCCTACTTTTACTTCCTTTTCTAAGTACACATCCAACGGCAAATGATCCAATTCCGTTTGTTGTCTTATCTTCATTTCTTTTACCTGATGTAAGGCTTCTTGATTCCCAATTGCATAATCTATTACAGATTCCCCTCTGCTGCCAACGTATGTGAATTCTCGTTCTTCTCCTTTTTGCCCATTTCTTATGCCCATCCTTCTTCTGTTGTTTCTTTTATTAGTCTTCTCCCTTCCTCATTTATCTTCTCGTCTTTTGACTTTCTTACTTTTATTTCCTTGTTGTCATCCATTTCATTAATCCATCCTCCTCTCCCGGTTCTGGCATTCTAATCTCCCAGTATTAGTACACTTCCTCTTTCCTTCGTTTTTACTTTCTCTTTTATAATTCCCATCGTCTCTTCTAAATTTGGACTTTATACTCCTACGATTTTCCACTCCTGATTTCCGTATTTTATCTTTTGCATTATTATGTTATCGCTCCATATTTCGTAATTTCTGCTTTCCATCTTTTTACTTATCCCTAATATTATTCCTCCTTTCGCTCTACCTTTTTTAAGCTCTCGTGTCGCTGCTATACACTTCCACTCAAAACTTTTTGACAACTCACTTTCGACACTAGTCCATTTGTCCTGTTCTAACCACGTTTCTACTAACACTATTATACCAAAACCACTCAAGTACTTCCACACTTCACTGCCCTTATTTAACACTCCCGCAACATTCCACACACAAATACTGACATTCCTTCTTCTCACTCCCTCCTCCTCTCTATCTTCTTGTTCTCTTCATTTTTGCCTCCTGCTTCTTGCTTCAGTTAACTCTTCTTTCCATTTATTATACCTGAACCACTTACCGTCGACCATCATCTTCATATACCCAATTTTTGTATTTTTTCCTTTACTCCTCTGCTCTTTTGACTTGTTTAAAATAGTTCTTTGAATCTCTCTTTCTCTGTTAAATCGCTATCTATGTAAACTCCTCTCTCCATATATTTTTTATTCCTCATTACTTCTTCTTTCATTTCTTTGTTTAGCAACCTAACTACAAATATCTTCCTCACATTTTTCCCAGCGTTTACACTTATTTCTTTATCTTTCCCTACCTTCACTTTTCCTTCGATCTTTTGTTCAATGAATTCTTCCACATTTTTCTCCAGATTCTCTCTTTCAATATTTGCTCCTTTGATCACAATGTTCGGTCTCCTTTTTTCTCTCTCATCTTCACCTCTTTCCTATTCCAACTTGCTGATTCTTTCTTCTAGTACCTTTTTTTCTTTTGTCCACTGCTGTCTCTCTTTTATCCACATCTGTTTTTCCTCTTTCCAATCTTCTTCTCTTCATTCTAGAATACTTATAATACTGTCAAACTTATTTTCCAATCTACTCAACTTATCGTTTAAATCTTAACTCTCTTAAGGGGGCTCCTACGACTACTGCTGAGGTCAAAGACAAACAAAAAATAAAGTTTTGTTTTTCAATAAACAAATGTGTCTGAAAATCATTGTGATATTTTTAATAACGTATGAAGTGGGAAAAATGATATTTATGTGTGTAGTTTAACTTTGTACGAGAAATTAATTATTGTTTTGACCAGTCTAGTGCATACAAGGGTACACCACCAGACCAGACCACCTGTGTTGGTGTAGTATAGCGATGTTATATATAGGTATATGGTATATATATCTCGTGAACAAGTACGTCTGCTACCTAAGTGACTTCCTGACCTCCCGGACACAAGTTATTTATTTCCATCACAAATATCTCGCTAAAATGGTCCTTTATCCACAATTTTTAATACAGCATATTACAGAGGAAGACTTCATCTACAAAACGTATATATTCAGTCTGCTGGGACGTTTAATTTAGGTTTAATATAAACGAAAACAAATTGTTTTTCACGCTGCCCCATAGGAACACGTGCTAATAGTTACAACTTTGAGCTCGGATTTCTCAAAATTTTGACCCATTCGAAATATAATTTAGACCACCATTAATCTCAGTAGACTTTTATTTGCAAGAAATAATATATCTCTGTTTGGGGACTTTCGTGAAGGAGCCCCCTTAAATTTCTTTAGCGAAGTTTAATAAAGACTGCTCCTTTGGTTTCACATTTGCATTGCTTTGTGTGTTTACGTTTACACCCGTCACTTTCCCGGTCATTTTCAGGTTCTTGACGATACCACAGGTTTCTTCTGTACCGACTTTCCCACGTCGATACACCCGAAATCCTACTCGTTGACCTTAATCGCTAACGTAGGAATCTTCCTTATCAATGTCTTCAGTAATCTAACCTTTTATCTATATAGTGTCAGTCTTCCAGAAATCTTGCTTATCGATCCCTAATTTTTTTAACCTCTCATCTTTATTTACCACTATTTTTGGCCAGGGACCTTCCTTATCTACCAGTCAGCTTGCCCCTTTTTATCGACTTCTTTCTCAAGTTGTCGCTTCCCCTTTCCTATACTTTATTAATCTCACTTTTCTTTCGCACTTCACTGAACTTTTTTACGTTTTTACACTTTACCACCACCACTTTAACACTGTTTTCTTTTCTTCTTGTCACTCGTTTTTCCGTTCACTCTCACCTTCTTTTATGATATGCGTTCTTCTTTACTCGCTACTCTTTATCTTTCACGTGTACCGTTTCCTTCCCACTGACACGACCTCACTAATCTCACTTTATCCTTTTAATTTCTTATATTTGTTCGCTTTACACTTTCTACTCTGCTATTTTTCCACTTTCTCTACTTATTTGTACTTTTATTTTCTTTTATTTTTGCTTTAATACCTTCTTTATATTCTATTCTCCGGAGCGCTCACTCGACACGTCCGCTCTCTCTCGCATCCACAACGGAACTCGCCAATTTGTTTATATCTTAAGATGTAAATAGTATTGTATGTCAAGTATCGGTATAATTTGGTTGTTTTAATTTATTTTTATACCTGTAAAAACTCATTTACATTGAATATACTTGATGTGTACTTGCGAAGCAAGTAATAATTGTTTAATTAGAATAAGTTTGTAAGCACACGTACTTTAAGAAACGAGGATTAAGTAAAAGAGGGTGTATGCAGCGTTGTTTGTTTTTTCTGCTCTGCTCTTAAGAATTAGGTTTAGTGAACCCCAGTCAGTCCCAGACTCATCTTCTTGACAATAGTGTCCAGGTCTTGGCAGCTAACATCCACCTGCACTAGGTGTAAAAAGCTGACTCTTTATTCCTGTTTCTGTGTCCAGTACCACAAGCAGTCATTTCCAATACCACAATTAAAATTAATGGTGTGATTGGACTTTACGTAGATGAAATGATCAAACCCATTAAATTTTCTATGCAAGTTCGTGCCATTCGATAAGTAAAATGTTTAATAATTATTTTGTTAAAAATGCGTTTCTACATTTTTAAGATGATTTAACTTTGTGAAAAATACATTTTCTAGGTGCAGACGGTTCATGCCTTCTTAAAGTATAAAGTATCCTATTATAGAAACCCATAGCTACTACTGTTATGATAGTAGCTTATCTGATATGTACATAATTTTAATATAACTTAAATTTTGCTCGTTAGTTGATGATACATTTTGTGTGTGTTGAATGAAAACTGATAGTTATTGATTTTTTTTTTCTTTTACACAGATAAAACTGATGAATTTCAAAACCTCAAAATGTCTCAAACTGACGCCGAAAATACGAAAAAAATGTCAAGACCACTGGAGCAACAAGTCAGTCCAAAGCTAGGAATGAAATTCAACTTATGATGCAAAAGATAGGTAGGAGGCTGGCAAAAGTTTAGGTGAATCATTACAAGGTAGGGTGTAACCGGTGGAAGCATCATCTCAGAAAGGTCATCGAAGTCTTGGGCTTGAATTAAAAGAATTTCAGAGAGCCGAAATTGAATTTGATTCAAAGAAAGGAGTTGTTGAAGTTGTCAAAAAAGTGGTTTAACGTAAGCAGATTAGTCACCGTAGATGGACCATTGATAAACCCATATTGTTTAAGACAAACAGGTGGGAAAATTTGAGCTGATAGTCTCTGGTGCAATAATTGACCTAAGATCTTTAGTATTACACTAGCATGCATTATTCGTCTATAGTTAGCATTTAAGGATGGGTCACCTGACTATGTTTCAGGTAAACATAAGCTGATTTTCATGCTCTTAGAAAAACACCTTCGGTCAACGATTTACAAAAGAGCAGAGCTATCGGGTAAGAGATTGAACTAAAAGAATTCTGGACAAAGGACGATGATTCGAAAACTTTATTTGATGTATCGCAAAAAAAATATATATCGTAATCTTAACACTTTCCAACTAATCTTTCACTTTCCATTCAGTTACTTCCTCGTTCAAGGGTTTGATCACTTCATCTACTTAAAGTCCAATCACACCATTAATTTTAATTGTGGTATTGGAAATGACTGCTGGTGGTACTGGACGCAGAAACAGGATCGAGTCAGCTTTTTACACCTAGTGCAGGTGGATGTTAGCTGCCAAGACCTGGATACTATTGTCAAGAAGATGAGTCTGGGACTAATTGGGGTTCACTAAACCTAACTCGTAAGAGCAGAGCAGAAAAAACAAACAACGCTGCATACACCCTCTTTTACCTAATCCTCGTTTTTTAAAGTACGTGTGCTTGCAAACTTATTTTAATTGAACAATTATTACTTGCTTCACAAGTACACATTAAGTTTAGTATACCCACCTGAAAAAAAATGTCGGAATTATATGTAGAATTACTTCTGTAATACTTTCAAGAAAGTCATATGGCATTACACATGGTTTTACATATGGCATTACATAAAGGGTTTTAGCTTAGTGATGCCATATGTAATTCCATATGGAAAAACACATGGAATTACTAATTAGAAAAAGAAAAAATTTTTATCATCTAGAAATAACTGCAAAATACCATAATAAGTTATTTGCAGTTAGCAATTTGTCTTACCGTTAGGATGATAACTCCAAAACAAGGGGGTTCAGCTGATCTTACTTCTATAAAAAAAATATAATTTTTCAATTTTTTTTTTTTTCATTCCTGAAATATAACTTGAATCCCCTTGTTTTAAAGTTATCATCCTGATGGTAACACTAATTGCTCACAGTAAATGACGTATTACAGTATTCTGCAGTTATTTCTAGATGACAAAATTTTTTTTCCTTCTTCCAATTTGTAATTCTATGTGTTTTTTCAAATGGAATTACATATGGCATTACCAAGCTAAAACCCTTTATGTAATGCCATACGTAAAACCATATGTAATGCAACATGGCTTTCCTGAAGGTATTACAGAAGTAATAATACATGGAATTTCGTCTTTCTTTTTCAGGTGGGTATTCAATGTAAATGACTTATTACAGGTATAAAAATAAATTAAAACAACCAAATTATACCGATACTTGACGTACTATACTATATAGATCTTAAGATATAAACAAATTGGCTTTTGTTATTTTCATGTCGTCTGCTGTCTGCTACAGCAGCACGTGCGCGCGCGCGCGCACCGCGCAGCAGTCGAGTATACACATATATATGCCAGTATATGCTGCCAACTGATGAAACGCAAAAATCCCATAGAAACTATATGAGACTTGTGAAGTTGGCGCCCGTAAATATTAAATATCAATATTTTACATACCTATTCAGGGCTTAAGGTAGTAGTCGACCAGAAACACTTTTCTTACGATTTTCCTGAAATTTTGTATATGGCTTAAGATAGCAATTATTCATCATGAGCCAAAATTTGAAGAGGCCGGGCGGTATGGTTTCAAAGATATTAAAGTTTTAACGTTGAACTTTTAACACAGAAGGTATAGGAAAGTGCCAGATTGGGGGTCGATTTGTGAACGAAATTGCTCATATCTCTAAAACGCTTCTTACAATGTTTCCAAAAAAATAGTATGATATAATTCATATTATAAAGCAACTGTAGTTAAACTTTGAAAGGGCTCAGCGACATAGTTTTTTAATACGAGCCTGGCAAAATTGATAGCTTTAGTGCAGCTGCATGAGAAGAAAAAGGACAGCTGTATATTGCGGACCTCATAACCTATGCATATACTACAGTGCAGTATGGCACGCACTGTAGAGCGCTCGACTACTACCTTAAATGATTCCTCCTTACTAGCGGATTTATCCACCACTGACTCCACTTGAATTTTTATTTGCGGATCAATAGTTTGCGAGATATTTGCAAAATAAAAAGTTGAAAATGGGCGCGGCGCTGAAGTATAAAAAACTTTGTTTTAAGTGCTAAATTGGGTTAAAATCCAATTCTACTTGTACAATTCGATTTTTCCTCATTTGCGGATTACGGAGGTATACAAATTAATGTAATTAAATGTCACAAAGTTTGTAAATAATGAATTTAATTATTGAGTGAGAGAATCTAGTAACTTTTGTCTAGTGACTTTTGGTCCAGTGCTCCGTTCCTGTTGTTCGGTACATATCGTTTCCTCCGTACAGCGGGTTCTACAAAATATTTATCAAAATAGAAAACTTTAGTAGGTATTGATCTATTAGTTATTAGTTATAAGTTATTCAGCTTTTGGGCCAGTACACACACACACACATACATTACATACTTTAAACTCAAGGAAAAATTTATTTGTCAATAGGTACAGATTTTTCATCTTAAGAATCTAATACCTGGAATCTATTGTGGCAAACACTGTGGACTGATATTTATTCATTACGCGCGAAATTTTAATATTTGTTGTTATTCAAGAAACAAATAACAACACAACTAAAAAGTAGCAGTACAGCTATAATCATTACAAAACAAGCCACAGCTAAGCACACAAGTTATAATTTTGTTTGGAAAAGTTTTAGAAAACAGCTCAAGCATTCAAATTTCGCGCGTAAATGATCAATCAGGCGAATTGAAGATCAAATTACCGACCAGTGGAAATGGATAAAAGTGACACAGGCTGTGTTCGCCTGAGGCTTTGTTTGTTATTAAGTCTGTTAAGGTCACGTAATTATTTATCATAAGTGCGAGGGAGACAGCATGATGTCACCGTCTCACTCGCACTTATCATAAATAATCACATGACCTTAACAGACTACAAACGGAGCCTATGCAAACACAGCCCCAGTAATGAATTTACAATTACTTAATTTACAAAATGTTAGTTAAATGGGTGTAAACCTACTCTAAATTTCATAGTCATCGAAAAATGTGTGTGTGCGTGTGTATTGAAGGCTGAATAATTTATAACTAATAATTGATAGATCAATACCTACTAAAGTTTTCTATTCTGATAAATATTTTGTAGAACCCACTGTAAGGAGGAAACGACATGTACCGAACAACAGGAACGGAGCGCTGGACCAAAAGTCACTAGATTCTCTCACTCAATAATTAAATTCATTATTTACAAACTTTGTGATATTTAATTACATTAATTTGTATACCTTCGTAATCCAAAAATAAGGAGGAATCGAATCGTACAGGTAGAATTGGATTTTAACCCAATTTAGCACTTAAAACAAAGTTTTTTTACTTCAGCGCCGCGCCAATTTTAGACTTTTTGTTTTGCAAATATCTCGCAAACTATTGATCCGCATATAAAAATTCAAGTGGAGGATAAATCCGCAAGTAAGGAGGAATCGTTTGAGCCCTGAATGGGTGCAAAATAATAATATTTAATATTTACGGGCGCCAACTTTACAAGTCTAACTATATGATTTACAGCAACATCGACAAATCGATTTTTCTCAATGGTAAATAGATCATGGTAACGATTTAATGATAGAGCAATTTTGTTGATGAAGAGAGCAGTTTTTTACAACAAGAATCATTACGAAATGTTAATTATTAGCTGAGATATTGCCTTAGAAAGTGTCGCCTCTCACAGGGCACTTTAAATTGCGTTAACTAAATAAATAAAAGGGAGCAAGTTTTGTTACTTATATTTTCAAAAAGAGCAGTGTTTAATACATCGATTAGATACATTTGTTTATTTAATTTTTAATTTTCTGCTGGCTGGGGTCATGGGGTGGCGTTAGTAGCAAGGGAGAATCCCCGTTCCACGCCTCTCTGATCAGCGTTAGGTTAGGCGGATTCAATATCGGAACTTTTCCCTAGATCGTATATATAGCTATACGATCTAGTGAGAATGTTCCTTCGAGCAGACAGCACAGCAGTGAAAGGGCATTGCCAAAGACGAGCGAAAATTAAAAATTGTAATATTAATAACACAAATGCCTATCACCCAATGACCCGGGGCGCTAACTGGCCTCTCTATTAAATAATAAAGTATTAATTATTAACACAAACGCCGATCACCCAATGACCAGGGGCGNCCAGAGCGGTAACTGGCCACTCTGTTAAATGAATAATTGTTAATAACTCAAGCGCCTATTATTTGATGACCCAGGGCGCTTACTAGCAACCCTGATAAATGAATGATTTTAAATAACACAAGCACCTATCACCTAATGACCTGGGGCGCTTACTGGCATCTCTGTTGAATAAATAATTTTTTATAACACAAGCGCCTATCACTTAATGACTCGGAACGCTTACCGGCCACGGTGTTAAATAAATAATTTTTAATATGACAAGCACTTATCACCTGATGACCCGGTGCACTTACTGGCAACTCTGTTAAATAAATAAATTTTAATAACACAAGCGCCTATCACTTAATGACTCGGAACGCTTACTGGCCACGGTGTTAAATAAATAATTTTTAATATGACAAGCCCTTATCACCTAATGACCCGGGGCCCTAACTTGCTACTCTGTTAAATAAATAATTATTAATAAATAACACAAGCGCCCATCACCCGATGACCCAGGGCGCTTACTGGCCTCTCTATTAAATAATAAAATAATTATTATCAGCACCCTGATGACCGTTGTGCTATTAATTTATAATATACATCGTTTAATAAAGCGACCAGTAAGTGCCCTGGGTCATCGGGGGATAGGCGCTTGTGCTATTAATTAATATTTTATTATTTGACAGAGTGGCCAGTAAGCACTCCGGGTCATCGGGTGATAGGCGCTTGTGCTATTAATTAATATTTTATGATTTCACAGAGTGGCCAGTAAGCACCCTGGGTCATCGGGTGGTAGGCACTTGTGTTAATAATTAATACTTTATTATTTAATAGAGAGGCCAGTTAGCGCCCCGGGTCATTGGGTGATAGGCACTTGTGTTAATAATATTACAATTTTTAGTTTTCGCGTGACTTTGGCAATGCCCCTCCACTGCAGTGCTGTCTGCTCGACGGAACATTCTCACTAGATCGTATAGCTATATATACGATCTAGGGAAAAAGTTCCGATGTTGAATCCGCCTAACCCAACGCTGTCTCTGATTCTCTGAATGATACTCCCAAACCCATAAACACATGACAAATATAGACTGCTTGTTCTCATGTTTAACACTGAACCACAAGTAGAAGGAAACACATCATCGAATGCTGTACATAAGAACGTGCAGACTATTTCTTTTATGTCTATGGTTTCCCTCTTGGGGAATTTAGGGCATAGATATATATACAGAAGAAGGGTGATCGACGCGCAGAGAAGCGCACAGCGGTATACTCCGAAAGGCTGACACTGCTCCCCGTTCCAGGCCGGTCACCATTGTAAGGGGTTTCCAACCACTTGCTAGTACTAAGGGAATCGGAAGAACTACCACCTGCGCTCAGCGTATCATGAGCGCTGCGCTTGAACCGGGACGAACGCTTCTGTCACGATCATCAACTGTCCCGACTCTAGATCAGTCATTCCAGAGCCAACCGTTCGGCAACAGTTTTAATGATGATCGCGTCCTCGGGGACCGCGAGGAGGCGTGCCCGCAAGCTCCCGCCTGGAGCGACACGGTTAGCATGTGATACGGGCAGGGGCATAACTCCCTGGCGGCTGGACACTTAGGCCGCACACACCTGGCTTTCGAAGTTTCGTATTTGCTACCGTCCTGGCTTATTCTACAGAGTCTGTAAATTTTACAACATTTTTACAGTGTTCTGAGAAAGCCAGGAAAACTTCAGGATCTGATACAAAGAACTCGTTGTTCCTTGGCCATGTCCTTTGCCCCGTCATGTCCATGAACCGCTTACGACTTTCAATAGTTCTTGGACATTTTGAGAATCGATGCTCCATGGTATCCACGGCGCCACAAGTGCAGAGGTCATCGTCCTTTAAGTTAAACCTGTGGAGGTTCGCGTTAAAGTTTCCATGACCCGTTAACACCTGAACGCATGCGTGGTCTGGTTCAAACCATTTTGAGTTAATTCTCATTCTGACGTTGCTTATAAAAGAGTAAGTTACTCTTCCATTTGCTGAGCTATCCCACCTTCTTTGCCATATGTCCAGGGCCTCCTCCCTGATTTGCTTCTCACTCACGTTCTCGGCCTCCATATTCATGAGGTTGCTAAAGGAAATGGTATTTCCTTTCCTTAAGTTATAAAGGGCGATTCTGCTTTCAAGAATGAGATCAATTGGGAGGGTACCAGTGTTTCTAACAACCAAGAGTTCTCGCGCATGCGCACAACAGTTTTACTCTCTCTCCGACCAAGCTAGCAGTGGAGGGAGAGCTCCCCCTACCTTTACCTTTAACCCAAGCTCCCCTCGCTCTAACACCTTAAATATAATCTTATATCTTAGAGGGGTATGCTCGACATTGGTCGAGCGGGCTACGTCTTTTGCCCGCGTATAGAATCTGACCAATATGCCATCGATCCTTCATCAATGCATTTTTTTTTTTTTTTTTTTTTTTTCATTCTTCATTTCGTCCCTCCCGTGCTGGAGAGAGATTTCTAAAAGGGCCGAAAAATTACAACCCATGGTACGTACCTCTGGCGATGGCACTTGGAAAATACCACTCAACGTCCGCGGCTATACGAAAACCCGTAGGGTATAATATATGTACAAAAGGCGGCTCTCGAATTTGCATGACAATAATCGCGAGCGAGCCAACGGGGTGCATATATACATTCTTCCCTCCCCAACTCTCGGGCATTAAATGGAAAAACAATACCTTATACTTCTATAAGTATACATTCGTGTGTGTGTATATATACCTCTTCAATTTCAACTTCACCTTCGTACACCTATACGTGTGTGTGTGTGCACATTTATATACATACGTATATATATATACACATGCAACGTTTTCCTTTCTCTCTTTTGCGCAAGAGGTATAGTGTATTATATATATATAGAGAGAGAGAACGACCTCTATCGCGCTCTCAAGCGCATTCCAGCGGAGCGCCTGTATATAATACCCCGGGTGCACTAGCTGCTCGTGGTATATATATATATAGGTACTAATCTCTTGATCTCGTTCTCTCTCTCCGTACTTCCTTTCTGCCGCGCAACAATTCATATCCCCTTCCGCCCCCTCGTCCTTTCTTTCTTTACTTTGTTCCATTTCGAATTTTACTTCGCCCTTGGCAAATATTATATGTATATAATATAGGTAATATGGTCTTGGACGATGAAAATCCTCGCGGGGGGTTTTTATCCTTGTGTGATTATAGCATTGAATAATTTTCGAGAGAAAGGCGGGATGGAGGGCGTACGATTCAATGCACCTTCTGTTGCGTCATTTTCTCCTCGTTATAAATTAGGTGAATGTATGTATATACACGTTCAAGGAGTAGAAGGTACGTGGCTTTGCTTGTTTGCATTTTCAAGGGACAGAGACTTTTCTTTTCTTTCCTTGACNAATGAATGATAAAAAAAAAAAAAAAAAAAAAAATGCATTGATGAAGGATCGATGGCATATTGGTCAGATTCTATACGCGGGCAAAAGACGTAGCCCGCTCGACCAACGTCGAGCATACCCCTCTAAGATATAAGATTATATTTAAGGTGTTAGAGCGAGGGGAGCTTGGGTTAAAGGTAAAGGTAGGGGGAGCTCTCCCTCCACTGCTAGCTTGGTCGGAGAGAGAGTAAAACCGTTGTGCGCATGCGCGAGAACTCTTGGTTGTTAGAAACACTGGAGGGTACCCGTGAGTACACACAGCGCATCCGTTGATGTTGTTCGGTGAGCGTGAGTTGCAGCAACTAGAGTCGTGTGTTGAGCGCTTTCTAGCTTGCGGATGTCGTTCACCGTGCACTTATCTGCCCACGCCGCAGCCGCATACGCGACTGTTGGCACGAAGACGGCTTGGCAGGGTTGTTAATCAAAGTTGCTTTTTAGAATTAGAAGTTTTGGAAGTTTTAAAACTTTTAAAAGCTCTGTTTTGTTTACTACAATCTGTATAGCTATAGCTGTAAGGCATAGGGTCTATAGGGTCTATAGAGTATAGAAGTAATGCGTGTTGTGCTCTCCTACTGTAATTAGTGTATGAACCCTAATTCTTTTTTTTCAATCAGTTGATGCCAGGGATCTCAGAAGTGATAGAATAACTTGGCGGGAAATTCAAATGGGCTATATGGGGCATGACGCAGAAACCCAGATAACACTTTTATGCATAATAAATTAATAAAATAAACCCAAGCTATTCAGCCCAATGACCCGCGGTGACAACTAGCAAATATCTCAAATAATTAATTGTTAAATATATTAACAAAAGCGCCTCTCACCCGATGACCCGCGGCGCTTACTGGCAAATATATTAAATGATAAATTGTAAAACACAAGTGCTTATTACCCAATGACCTGGAGCGCTTACTGGCAAATGTATTAAATGATAAATTATGAAACACAAGTGTTTATTACCCAATGACCCGGGGCGCTTACTGGCAAATGTATTAAATAATTAATTGCTCAATTTAATAACAAAAGTTCCTTTCACCCAATGACCTGGGGCACTTACTGGCAAATGTAATAAGTAATTAAATGCTAAATTTAATAACAAAAGGGCCTTTCACCCAATGACCCAGGGCACTTACTGGCAAATGTATTAAATAATTAATTGCTAAATTTAATAACAAAAGCGCCTTTCACCCAATGACTTGGGGCGCTTACTGTCAAATGTATTAAATGATAAATTGTAAAACACAAGTGCTTATTACCTGATGACCTCAGGCGCTTACTGGCCACTTTGTTAATTAATAAATTGTAAAATTTATAAAATTGTATAATTGATTAATAATTTATTATTTAATAGATTTTCCAGTAAGCACCCCGGGTCATTGGGTGATAGGAGTATGTGTTATTAAATTTAGCAATTAATTATTTAATACATTTGTCAGTAAGCACCCCGGGTCATTGAGTGAAAGGCGCTTTTGTTATTAAATTTAGCAATTAATTATTTCAGATATTTGCTAGTAGTCACCCTGGGTCATTGGGTTGAATAGCTTGGGTTTATTTTATTAATTTATTATGCATAAAAGTGTTATCTGGGTTTCTGCGTCATGCCCCATATAGTCCATTTGAATTTCCCGCCAAGTTATTCTATCACTACTGAGATCCCTGGCATCAACTGATNGGTCATTGGGTGAGAGGCGCCTTTGTTAATAAATTTAATAATTAATTATTTGAGATATTTGCTAGTAGTCACCCCGGGTCATTGGGTTGAATAACTTGGGTTTATTTTATTAATTTATTATGCATAAAAGTGTTATCTGGGTTTCTGCGTCATGCCCCATATAGTCCATTTGAATTTCCCGCCAAGTTATTCTATCACTTACGAGCTCCCTGGCATCAACTGATTGACAAAAAAGAATAAGGGTTCGTCCTCTAGTTACAGTAGGAGAGCACAACACGCATTACCTCTATACTCTATAGATCCTATGCCTTATAGCTATATGTATATAGATTGTAGCAAACAAAAAAGAACTTCTAAAAGTTTTAAAACTTTCAAAACTTCTAATTCTAAAAAGCAACTTTTATTAACAACCCTGCGGCTTGGTGAATTCGCAAGTTCGTGGCGAACTTAAGGCCCCACGTGCTTTTGGCGAGTCTTCTTAATTTTTGGAAGAGAGGCGTCACTTTGTTTCTTAGGTATGAGCAGTGGGTTCCAAAGCTCATGTCCTGATCAATCATGACGCCCAGATACTTGACAGACTTTCTTACTTTCAAACTTTTTCCCCTTATCTTGATTATCGGCGTTCGCAGCAGCGGTCTAGCCTTTTTCTTTCTAGATTTCCGGGGTCTGTCAGGCCTGGGTCTCTCTTTCCGATCAGCTTTCCCAAATTCATTTATCTTGAGGAAAATGCCTTCAGTTTCGCTTTCTGAGATCTCGAGTTTGATCCTTACTCTCCACCCGAGAACCTCGTCAACAACTTCCTGGCCCTTCCACTCAATTTCTTTTCGCGAGTTTCCGCCTATGGCCGTTATAAGATCATCTGCGCAGGCTAGAAACTCTACGTTGGGCTTAGCTTCCAAGGTTTCAAGCAGCGAATTGAAAGCCAAGTTCCAAAAGCTCGGTCCGAGGATTGAGCCTTGGGGGCAACCCTTCGCTGCTACCTTAGAGGCAGTCTGACCAGCCCATTCAAGATTAACTTGCCGGTTTTCAAGGTAACTCTTTATGAGCATGTAAACGTTCTTAGGGCATCCTCTCATTTTTAAAGCTGAGAGGATTGCCGAGTGCTGCACGTTGTCGAACGCACCCTTGATATCAAACAAAATCCCAAACGTGTACCGACTGTCCGAATCGTTCACCAGACGTCTGAGTTCCACGATGGCGTCTTCTGTTGATTTCCGAGGTGTAAAGCCATATTGATGAGGCGAGATACCTTCAGAGTTTAGTATATCACGATTAAGTTTGTTGACTATGAGCTTTTCCAAAAGCTTGCCATTCACGGGGAGAAGATTAATTAGGCGATATGAACGCGGGTCCGACATATCTTTATCAAAGCTTTTCAGCAAAATCGTAAGCGTACCCTTTTTCCATACTTGTGGAAAGTATCCTTTTTCCAAGCAGGCGTTCATTAGGCCCAGGAACTGCGCCTGGAGAAGCTTTGCTGCGTGTTAAACAACCTGCGCCTCCAGGAGGTCAGCTCCCGGTGCTTTGCCATTCTTCAACCCTTTTGAAGCAAGTTTGAGCTCGCGAGTAGAGAAGACTTGGGCCTCCTCCGTTTCCGGGGGGGGCTTCCATCTCTCTCCTCATGTGACTTAACTCTTGAGAGTCATCGGTTCTGTCATCGTCCGGAACGTGAGTGTTCAACAGGGTATCAGCTTTTTCGACCATTGACATGGTGTAATTTTCATCGGTCATTAGGGCACTAAAAGCTGTTCGAGGAGATTTCTTATTTGCCATAGATTTGTAAACGCGGCCGAAAATGTCTTCGTTGCCGACTGTCGTCACGAAATCTCTCCAACTCTCATCCTTTGCCCGGTGTATCATTCTTTTATATTCTTTCATCAGTGCTCTGTACTCATTTACCAACTCTCGATCGTGGCGGTATCGCTTGAGCAACCTGTGCGTTTTCTTTAGCTTATATTTAGCGGCTTCTAATTCCTCACTCCACCAAGGACTCCGGCTTCTCCGACGACCCTTTTTGGGTATTGCCAAATCGCATGCGTCTATCATGACGTTGTTTATTTCTTGAGCATAGTATTCTATTTCATCGGTGTCCTTTAGTTCGAGGATATCGAGTCTCTCTGTTGAGAGTCTGTTTAATTCATTTTCGAATTTTTTCCAGTCAGCTTTGTCAAGGTTATACTTTGATTTGGCAGGGGGAGTTTCGCTTTCGACTAGATATATATACAATAAATACAGCTTGATCTTATATGCACGGTGCTAAAGCACAAGTAGAAAGAGACACAGCATGAAACGTGTATACCTGTCTCTCTCGCACGTTGCCAATGGTGGGAATATGCAAGAGAAATAGACACTGACGTTCGATGTTGTGTCTTCTTCTACTTGTGCTTCAGTGCCGTATATAGGAACGAGCAGTCTATTTTTTTTATGTCTATGGTCTACACGTAAAAGTGAAAAATGACGCCATCCCTCGCCTCCACTAACATGCACACAGCCAATATTATAGATATATAAGGAAAATAGACTGCTCGTTCTTATGTACGGCGCTGAAGCACAAGTAGAAGGAGACACAACATCGAACTTGGGTATCTGTCTCTCTCGCACATTGCTAAAGGTGTGCTTTTCTTACTGATACGCCATCTGACGAATGTGATCGTTACTGCTACAAAACTGCAACCCGTTGGAGGTGGTACTTCGTACCCCCTGTCTCATCGTACATCGTGGCTACTACTACGTACTAATTTGATATATATGTAAGCTCTACAAGAATTGGATCGACTAGAAGCCGTACCATATAACTTTGCTTCGCTTTGCGGGCGTATATTATAACATAGGCCGATGTACAGAAAAATAGATACTTAGTACGGCCCTCGACCCCCGACATTCACCGATCGTTAACAAAAAATACGTACTTCACTTTACTACCGTGATTCATGGTGTAATAAAGACATAATGTGGGCTCATTAGCAACCGAATCGATCAGCCAACCGGAAGGCTTGGAACAAGCGTCCTTCCATATTGGATTTTTCACCAGTGAGCGTAGAAAACGCGTTGTTAAACTACTGCTACACATTAACAAAAGTATAGGGTGAAAAATTTCCTCAATAAATAATATGATTAAAATTTGTTAGGTGCACTATTTCATGCATGAATATAATATAATTATATATAATCATCTGATTATTTGAGAATATACAATTAATACAAATTATTAAATATATCACCAAACAAATTTCACAATTTTTTCTTCTTTTCATGAGGATTTTTAACATCAGAAATAAGTTTTTTTGTTAATATTTGCCAATCTAATTTGTGTTATCGTGCGTACGAGGCTTTTAATTTAATACTGCTTTTCAAGGTGAGTTATATTCATTTCCAACAATAAAGTGTAAGTAGTATAACAACGCGCTCTCTACGCTCATTGGTAAAAAATCCAATATGGAAGGTCGCTTGTGCCAAGCCTCCAGATTAACTAATCGGTTCAGTGGCTAAAGAGCCTACGTTACTTATTTATTACAGAATGTCGTGATTCATTAGATTAGTTCAATAAAGGGGTTCGGAGCGCTCCAAGCAACCCCATAACCGTATGTTGAGGCACACATTTATAAAGGCTATTTACATAGGCACGACAGTTTTACGCAGTCCGCGTATATATGAACAGCCTCACATTTACAGTCTTAAGCTGCTGTCACATGGAGGGCAATAGAGCGTGCAGGATAGAATTGTCCCCATATGCCCCATAAGCGACTGTGTTAAGTCTATTGCGCTGCAGGATAGCCCTATTGCTCGGCGCAATAGACTTAACACAGTCGCTTATGGGGACAATTCTATCCTGTATGCTCTATCGCACTCCATGCGACTGCAGTCTTAGCCATTCATATTGAGCTCGTTCCAATCCCCCTTTGGGTGGTTCGGTTCGGTTCGGTTCAGTTCGTTTGGTTTAAAGACCAAAATTATAAATTCGCGACCAAATTCCATTAAAAAACTGATCGACCGAGTTCTCGCTCTTAAGGTGCGTTTCGTAAGCTCCAGCAGTTAATCTTCTAGTATCTCAGTATCCTAGATGACATTTAAGTGCTAGGGAAAAAGTATGACATGTTATCTCTCTCACACTAATAAGTTATCTACACATTATCTAAATACTTAGATTTAACGGCAAGTGCTTACGGAACGCATCCTTGGTCTCGTCGACGGTAAAAATATACAAGTTGTCCTATGTAGGCATGTTTTCTGTGAAATATTTGTGCTGTTTTACTACACATTCAACAGATAGCGAAATGAAATACAAGGACTGTCATTATAGTTATACTATTAGTGTTCGCGAGCACTATGATATTTAGTTTAACTACTGGTGTTGTCAAACACACCATATACGCAGAGTTCGCCAAAACTAGTAGTGTTAACTATATACACAGTCCTCGTTTCCCATTTCTCCATCTGCTAGGTCTTTAATAAAACAGCACAAATAATTCACAAAAATAATGCCTATATGAAACTCAGTGTTGGCGAATAGGATCTACGCATACCCCCACCACTATCGGAACTTTCCGTTGAAAAAGTTCAGAAGCCAATCAGAGCAGACCTACAACAAGTATGCAGGGAAACATAGTACATTAAAACAAGGTAGGCCCATGCGCATGTTTACATGACCAAACTAAACAGAAAAGGAGCCTGTATGACGTCATAATCAGCGCTAAATTCAAATTGTATATATGTGGGATGTATTGTTCTACACAGCCAAAGCTGTGCTTCCACAAGAAAAGGAGCACGAGGGGAAATAAGCACACGCGACAGATTTTGTTATAAGAATACACAAGACTTTATTTCGTTATGTACAATCGGACTTTTCCGCTCTGCTCACGTCGAGAGCTCTAAGTAGAAGAAGAATGTATAGCGCCGCGCGACACTTCTCCCTCAGCTGTAGGGCACCGGCAGTGGGTGTGTGAGTTGGCTCGCGCGTGCGCAGGAAAAGATGTTCCTTGGGACGATGGCCTGCTTTCGTCTTGAGCACGAAACTGGTCGCTGTGACTGAGACGCCACATATATATAAATGAGCAGCAAGCAACAAAGTGTTTTAATTATTTATTGAGAAGGTGAGTGTTGATGGTCACTGTTACTTAAAAATATGAAGTATAACGTCGGACTTGTAAAAACGACTGACCTGCTCAAAAATTTTTTAAAACTATAAGTTATAAGTTACGAAAGAGAAATGTATTAACTCTTTGAAAAAATTTCAAAACTTATTGAAAATAATAAGTTATCTGATTTTTTGTTAAAATATAAAAAATTTTGCTAACATTTTTAAATTTAATTATTGCACATGAACTAATTATTACAAGTTAATTGCATTTTTTTACTTTGTATTAGACATTAACTTTATGCTAGTTCAGTCTAGTCAACTTATGTGCAGGATTTTATCATGATACTCCATTTAATTCGCTGTTATTAACATAGTTAAAACAATGATGCGTAATTATACCATCAGCAAAATAACCGGATAACACTTGGTAACATTGCAGCAGAAGCGATTTCCAACCTTTCGTCTATTTAAACTATTGCTCCCGATTCACCGAGAACCGAGATATGGGGCGATGAAAGAAATTTTTTCTTTTTGCTTGTAAACCAAACCAAACTGCGGTTAACAAAAAGGTTAGACCTAACGTATATTACACAATTTTTGCCAGCCGAAACGTACGCGCTGATTTAAAATAAATAAATAAACACGGAATTATTAAAAAAAAATTTTTTTTTATTGCTTTAACTGACATGATTTAATATTAAGCACAAAAAACATATTCAAATTTTGTACCCAATCATGAAATCATACAGGCTCCGACGCGAACTCGAACGAAAATTGCCTGGCTAGTGAGCCTACTTTATTTTACTGTACCATGCAGGAGCCGTACCATATAACTCTTTCCGCTTCGCGGGCCTATGTTTTAACATAGGCCTGCAAAGCGAAGAAAAGTTATATGGTACGGACCCAGGGGAAGACTTATTTTTTCTACGGTTTCCTTATACTAAGGCGTGTTCGGTCAATATCCCCAAAACTAATACCGAACGTAAGCGCGAAATTCAAATAAGGTCCAACAACGTAAACGTCCATCACCCGATGACCCGGGGCACTTACTGGTCACTCTATCAAACAATAAATTATAACTAATAACACAAGCGCCTATTATCCGATGACCCGAGGGGAATACTGGCCGCTCTATTAAATAATTAATTATTAATAGATAACACAAGCACGTATTACCTGATAACCCGGGCCNTTTTATTTAAAAGAGTGGCCAGTAAGCGCCCTGGGTCATCAGGTGATAGGTGCTTGTTTCATTAATAATTATTTATTTATCAAAATGGCCAGTAAACGTACTGGGTCATTCGGTAAAAGATACTGGTCTTATTTATCAATAAATATTTATTTATAAAAGTGGCTAGTAAGTGCCCTGGGTCATAAGTCAAAAGATGCTTGTGTTATTAATTAAAAATTTTTCATTTGAAAGAGTGGCCAGTTAACGCCCCGGGTCATTAGGTGGTAGGTGCTTGTTCTAATTATTAATGATTATTTATTCACAAAAGTGGCTAGTATGTGCCCCAGGTCATTAGGTAATATGCGCTTGTGTTATTTATTGATAATTGTTTATTTAAAAGTATGGCTAGTAAGTGCCCCGGGTCATTAGTCGATAGCCGCTTGTGTTATTTATTAAAACATATTTATCTGAAAGAGTGGCTAGTAAGTACCCCAAGTCAAGAGTCGATAGGCATTTGTGTTATTAATTAACAATTATTTATCTAAAAGAGTGGCTTGCAATCGCCCCGGGTCATTAGTCAATAGGCGCTTGTGTTATTAATTAAAAATTATTTATATCATAGAGTGGCCAGTACGTGCCCCGGGACATCGGGTGATAGGCGTTTACGTTGTTGGACCTTATTTGAATTCCGCGCTTACGTTCGGTACTAGTTTCGGGGACATTGACCGAGCACGCCCTCGTATAAGGGAACCGAGGGGGCATAAGTCTTCACCTGCAGACTTGTTGTAGGTCTGCTCTGAATCAATGTTTCTAACTACCCAAGACATTTCGCACACACTTATGCTTACTCTCTCTCTCTCTCTCTCTCTCTCTATCCCTGAGCAGGAGAAGGGGAGCGCCCTCTCCTTAACTTCAACATAAGCCCCGCCCACTTCTCACAGCTTAGATATCATATTCAACTGTAGCTAAGCAGAGTCCTCGATGGGTCAGTTGGATAAACATTTTACTCATTAAGACCCTGCTCGAAAAGTCTTCGATTCCTGGTCGATGCAACTTTTTTTTCGTATTTTTTTATGGAAAATATATGTGGATGATAAAATGAAGGCTTTTTTTCAGGAGGAATTTTCTGGAAATTATTTAGTGACATGCTAGACAAATTTCAGCTTTATCGAATAAGAAAAATTACTTTTTAAAAAATTACGTTAATTATTAAATCAAAAGCGCCTGTTGAAAATAATAAATAAGCAGAGTACGCTACGTGAAATTTCACGATTTTTATAAATTAATATGTATATTTCAAAAATTTGAAATGTGTACTTGCATTTCGTACGTAACATGTGTACATTTTTAAAATCTTAAACCTCATAAGTTTAGTATGAATGAACATGTGGAATAACACATAAATTAACAAAAGATGCAATGCGTTTTTTTTTTCTATTAATAAGCGAACTATCTATAAGGAGAAAATTATACAGTAAATTATATGGACTAAGTGGTAAGATGCGACAAGTCAGTTAGCGTACGCTAATTCGCTGTTGGCGCAGAGATGTTTGTTTTGATTCTGAGACATTTCAGAAAGACGCGCACTCGTGCATGCAGACGGTTGGTGTTTGTTTTTATTATGTCAGTTCGTCAGTTGACTTGTAGCTCTCGAGAAGAGCTTTTTTTGCATGTAATATATAAAACATATAAGGTGATGTTTGAGTACCCTTAAAATAGTATTTAGTGCATTCGAGGATTCTAGGGTGTGTTCGTGTGGAGTGGAGTTGATTTCTGGTAAAATTTCTGTCTTTCATCATATGAAAAAAGTTTTTTAAATTTTACTTTTATCTTGAGCGCGCATCGTGTGATCTTGTTACCTGTTATTATACTGAGTCTGTTTTATTAGTGACCATTTTTATTTTCTCTTATTGCAGGTACCAGAACTATTTTCTATGCAATTGAATGACCCTTAAAGAAGTAAATTTTTTGAACATTTATACAATTAGACTTTTTTTGTAGACATGAATATAAAGTTATTCAGATAAGTTTGTGTTGATAAACCTTTCTGTGAGATTATAAGTGATATTCAATTCCGTAAGGAATGGTTTTGTACTAACGTTGTGTTATTAAATAATTAATAAGTATTCTTATTTTATTTATAGTATGTTATATAATGCAAATAATTTTATGAAAATTTTCCAGAATAATGACGTGATTTAATTTGATCACATAACATTATTTTTTAATAGTTCGCTTGTTTTTCATGCTTTTAAAGTTTTGGTTAGAGCTCCAGAGTCTTTGTATAGCTTTCTTTTGACTTGTTTAAATAAAAATTTGTACAACATATATTTTACTGACTTTTAAACTGATTCCTTTTTTACATACTTTTTTCTCAAAATATTTAAATATAATTTGTTTAACTACCGTTAATAATACTATATAAAAATAAAAAACAAACAATGTCTTCTGATAAAAAAAGACTTCAAAGCGAAAACCCCAAATTGCTAGTAATGATGACACAACAAAAAAACAAAAAAATTTGTATTTTTGTAGATGCATGGTTATATACAAGAAAATCAATTCAATCATTGGCTTAGCAAATATCCGTCAAACATTAAGAAACCTGCTCGTTGTTTTCTTTGTTGTGTTAACATTACCTGTCGCAACCGACAAGACTTGATTAGGCACGCTGGGACTCAAACTCACAGAGATAACGTTAATGTTACAAGGGAAAATGGAACCCTTATAAATAGAGAATCTCAAGATATCGACACACAAGTCAAAGAGTTTGAGTTAATGACTGCTCTTTTTTTAGCAGAACACAACGCATCCATTCAACTTAATGACGATTTGATTCCCATCATCGAAAAAATGTGCAAAAAACCTCACGTGGTGGAAAAAATGAGAATAAAAAAAGATAAATGTGCAAGCCTAATCAAAAATGTTTTGAGTGCACACGAGCTTACGAAAATTTTCGATATATTAAAAAAACAGCGGTTCTCGGTTTTGGTTGATGAATCTACAGAAATTTCTTTAAAAAAATTGTATGCATTTACTGTAATAAATTATTTTAGTAAATTATGTAAGTCCTGACAACGGCAAATTTATGTCACATCTCTTAACTTTGATTGCATTAGATGCAAAAGAGTGCTGTGCAAAGGAAGTTTTTGTTTCGTTAAAACAATTTTTTAATGACAATGAAGTTCCTTTAAGTAATACTACTAGCTTAGCCTGCAACAATGCGAGGATAATGACCGGTTCTAAGAATTCTTTTTATAGAAATTCATACAACGAATGGTATACAAGCGAATGATGATGCATCTAAATTATTGTTTCAAGAGGTGCATATGCATAGATGGCAGCACTTTCAATACAATCACTCTATATCCTCCATACTTGCCCTTTTTCTTAATATCCAATATATTTAAGACTCATAATATCAAACCACATTAATTCATCTTTAAGAAAATTTTCTTAATAAATAAATAAAAACGAGAAAAATATCCTCCCAGAGTGCGGATCAAACACACAACTTTCTGTTTACGAGACAGTTGCTCTACCACTTGAGCTACCAAGGAGCCGTACATTCACCCACACCGTAAGTTTATATAAGCTTCTCCTTCTTAATTTTCAGAGCTGTCTTTCACCAAAGCCCGATAAAGTAGTTATGTGACTCTAATGACATTGACATTGCCTAAGGCTATTTCAAAGTATTTTTCTAATAGTTCTAAAAGGTCGCAAAATTTTAAAGATTTTTAAATTTTTTATGATGTTACAACTAAAAAAATTCTCAAGTTAGCTAATACTAGATGGCTCGTCTTTTATAATTGTACCGACCGTGTCCTCGAAAATTTCCAAGCTTTAGAGTATTTTTTTATGCTCGAGTGTCACGAAAATTAACCCTGCAAAAATGATGAAGAAAAATCGAGCTTACCGAAAAATATTTACACGTTATTAACAGATCAAAAGATCATAGCCTGCTTACATTTTTTACATTACAGTCTGATTCATTCTAATAAGTTTAACGCAAAATTTCAAACGAAAAATACAATTATTCATAAAGTAAGTAGTTCATGTTCAGAAATTTTGATCACGATTTGCTTAAATTTTCTGAATGAAAATGCAGTAAAAAGAATTATTAAGGACAAAAGTAGTAAAGTGAATAATGAAGACTTGAAATCTTTAGAAGATATTGATGTCTGTAAAATGTGCGCTTCCCTACTGATTGATATTTTGTAATCACGTGTGTTGTTTCATCTGTATTTACACTTGTAAAGTCACTTGGAATTCTACTTGGAATTCCACTTGGAATTCCACATAGGATTTTGGATTGGAAACTCCAAGAGTCATTCCAAGTGGCATTCCAAGTGGAATTACAAATGACCACTGAAGATACATTTTTTCCTTTTTTAAAATAGTTAAAATTGAAATTTCAAGCAGTTTAATGGCCAAATTAGATGTTATCATCCATATAGTAACACCAAATCAGAGGGGTTCAAGTATTTGTTCTCAGATTTTGAAAAAATAGATTTTTTTATTTTTCATTCAAATTTTCTTGAAATGACTTGAACCCCTCTGCTTTGGTGTTACTACATGGATGATAACATCTAACAGGGCCATTAAACCGCTTGAAATTTCAATTTTAACTACTTTAAAAAAGGAAAAAATGTATCTTTAGTGGTCATTTGTAATTCCACTTGGAATGCCACTTGGAATGACACTTGGAGTTTCCAATCCAAAATCCCATGTGAAATTCCAAGTAGAATTCCAAGTGACTTTACAAGTGTAAATACAGATGGAATTACATATGTGATTACAAAATATCAATCAGTAGGGTTCAGTTTTAAAAAGTATTCTAAAAGAAGATGAATTAGAAATTCGAAGAAACTGTTTAAAATTTTATGTGACAGCATTTTAAGAAATTCAAAAAACTTTTTTCAAGAACGACGACGTTTTAATTACGCTTGATTTTTTAGAACCTTGAAATGCTTTGAGTGAAGAGTTTTGGAATAAAAATCCTCATATAGTTAATGATCTTCAAAAATTCTTTCCATACACTGATACTGATTTTGACAAATTAAAAGATGAAATTAAGTCTTTACCAAAATGTTTTAGCCATATGACGAATGAGCTATATACTTTAAATGTTGATGAGTTTTGGAAAAAAAATAGTTGATACGCGTTGTAAAAAAGGAAACTTCTTTTATTTAAAAATTTCAAAACTTTAATTGATAGCGTTTTAACATTACCACATTCTAACACCGAGCCTGAAAGAATTTTTTCCAGTGTTACTGATGTTAAAAGTAAAAAAAGAAATAAAATGGAAGTCTATTTATTAAATGCAATATGTTTTATAAGATCGTATTGTCCACAAATCGGTGTCAATTCATTGAATTTCAAAATTACCCGTAATCATCTTGATTTATTCAATGCAAAAATGTATAAACATAAAACGAAAGTCATTTCAAAGCAAAATGCTTAAAATTAATAATTTAAATATTATTACTATCATTTACTTTCTACTTAAGGAACCAACAGTATTATGTATATTTCTGTAATATAGTATTTTATATTGTACATATGTACCTTATTCACCTAGTCATTTTGTGATTACAACTACGCTTGTACATTGTACGTTAAAACCATAGTAGTAAAAAGTTTTATATTAGAATTGTTTAAAAATTTGTGATAGTAAAAAATAAAATATAATAAAATGTATGAATTATTAAGTAAAGTAGATATATCATCCATTCGTTTAGTCATTCAAAAATTGGGATGATGTTGGTTATTACTGTTACTGCATGAGTTAAAAATTCATTTGTTTATGTAAAAATGTCGGAATTGCTCTAATGTATATAATAATCTATTTTATTTGGTACTTAAAAGATGAATTTTTTTTACCGCTTCAATAGTTCATCAATTAAAACATTATTCTGGCATTATTGATAGTGGATTAGGCCAATGAGAGAAACCACTGAAAAAAAAATTTAAGCTTGCAATTATAATTTTTTCACAAAGTGAAATTTTACTGTAAATTAAACTCCTTACGTAACAAGGTTATTTATTGTCATATGTGACGTACAGTATCTAGAACCTTCGTAAGTTCGCGCCCAAGACTCACCTCTCATGGCGCATGAGCAGCGGATACAGAGTATGATGATCACCTTTCGGCGGCGGGCCCGAGCGTTATCAGTTCTCCCGCTCTCTCTCTCTCTCCGATCAGCCTCTGAACCTAACGCCACGCACGCGACTGCTCTCGCTTTGAGACACTAATAAACGGATATATACTTTCTTCCACGTGTATTCAATCCCCTTACACCCCCAAATTCCACAATTCCCACGTAACAGGAGGTTGTAGATAACCCAACCCCCAATTTTTGGCGCTCGACGTGTGGCGAGTTGCGTACGACAAAGTGATAGAAAATTTTTTTTTGGTTTTCTTTCGTCGTCGGGAAGCATCCACAGTGCAGTGTAAGTGGAAATAAAAAGAATTATCGTGAAAAGAAAAGTGAAATTAAAAAAAAAAAAATACAGTGTTAAGAAGACACACGCGGCGAGACACGTGAGAAACGAGCAGGTGTCAAATACCAGCGTGGGCGCACAGCAGCCATCCAGGAGGCCGGCACCGTCAGGAAATAAGACAAGGGAGAGCCAAAACACGAAACTACACCACACCACGCACCCTCTGGTAGCAATATTTTTCTTTGGACACCTTGTTTACGGACACGGAAATGCTTTGGATCGTACTGCTTACAATACTGTCCAGGTAGACAAAATTTATATAAACGGTGAATAATATTACTGCTGGGTGATAAGTTTTATCAAATAGACCCATAACAAACAAATACAATCTAACAAACAAAAAAAAAAGCAACAAAAAAAAACAACTAAGCAAAATAAAACAAATGCAGTCGGGAAAAATTGATAACGTTGTAGGTGGGGCGGTGGACCGCTTAGCAGACGCGGAGGTCGTAACAGACGACGGTTTATGGTTACAATTTTACCACGATCCCGAGGCGGTCAAAGAATTAGAAAAGTCGAACAAAAAAAAAAGACTTAATTGGAAAAATTTTTAAGGGCATGAAAACGGTCGTGCTAAGAGATAAGAAAAAAGAGGGCCCTAAGCAAATAATTGGAGGAAACGAAGCCTCAGAGTCATATATAGAGCCCGTGCGTAGTAATGATAGTGGAGAGGAAGGGGATGAGTCAGATAGGGGGCCCGCTAGGAATCAGCTTGGCAATTGGAGAAGGGAGACAGAGTTGCTCCAGAGATGGCCAGAAAGGGAGGGGGGAGAAAATGAAAGAGAATTCCACAACAGAGATAGAAGGAAAGCTAGACCGATGCGGGAGTTCGAAAATTTTAAAAATAACCAGGAGAGGTGGGAGCAAAACAACAGGTAGATCTACAAACAGATCGTCGCATCACCGGGAGTATGAGAGGAATATAAATTACTCAATTAAAGAATTGAGCACAATAATCCCCACAATACCAATATTTACAGGGGACCCAATAAATCTATCGGCGTTCACAAGGGTAGTAAGGGCAATAGGCCGGCAGGTGGACGACAGAGACGTCCTTTATTTTTTGGCAACGCTATCCAGCAGGCTAAAAGGTCGAGCGGCAGCACATTTAAATGATAGAATCACACAGTTTGAGTCTATTGAAGAATTTCTCGAGGAGGTTACGAAAAGGTACGGGGCCATCAGTAACACAGAGACAGTTATGGCAAAAATTAGGTCGGAACGACAAAGGGATAGGGAATCTGTAGAAGAATACTCAGATCGCATGCAAAAGTTGTTTAACAGGGCCATGGGGCTTCAAGAAGCAAACCTTGAAGTTTCTGAAATGTTAAGGCAGGAATTTAAGAAAAATATTCAAAAAGAAGTAGTGACCCAATATATATTAGGCCTTAATCCCCCGTACAACCACGAAGTTTCAATGCATAGGCCCATAACGCTAACAAAGGCCATTACATTGGCATTGAAAGTCGAGGATATGATGGCTATGAAGTCACTTCGAGTGGACAGCAATAAATATGAGAGATGGGAAAAAGAATCTAACAAAAGGGAAGACGAGGTAAACAAGTGTAACTATTGTGGCCAAATTGGGCACAAACCAGAAGAGTGTCGTTCATTGTGGCACGACATAGAAAAAGGACTGCTAGTGAAGAAAGGTCGCGGTGAGGAGACCAGAGCACCGTACTATACAAGGTACCAGAATAGGGGTGAAGAAAGAAGAGGTGGAAGATCATATAATGATAGTGGAAGAAGACCCGGAGACTACAGACATAATAATATGGCTCAGGCAAAAAATAAATACAACTACATATATGGGAGAGATTTTGAAAGAGGGTATGCTTATCGCGAAAACAATAACAACAATAACAATAGTAATAATAGATATTATGAGCCGAATGGTAGAAATTACGGCCAAAGAGACAGTGGTAGGGATGATAGCTGAAATAATTATGATTGGAAAAGTAACGAGCGTTATGAGCCTAGACACACAAACGGGACACAAGACGCAAGGGAGGCTGAACATAGACGATTAGAGCATCCGGAAAAAGTGGCTACGTATTGTAAAGGACCAAAAGTAAATGATGTAAAAATTAGAGAGAAAGAAGAAAAACCCATACAGTCGGAGGTGTGGGGAAAGGAGATAAACAAAAACAAAATTAATACTCGTCAACAAATCGAGCCAAATTTTAAAAAAAATCTAAAAGATAAAAATATATCGATGGGAAAAGAGGATAAGAAAGAAGTCACGACGGTACTAATTAATTATGCAGCAGTAGGACGCAGACCGCCAACAGTAACGCTGGAGAGTGAGGATTTCCGAAATAAAAGATCAGATTTCTATGCTGACACGGGTGCTGAGATCTCGATACTAAAAGAAGATTATATAAAAGAAAATTCGCCATTGGATGAGAATGTAAAAGTAAGAATAATTGGAGTTACTCATGGAGAACGTGAAACAAAAGGCACGGTGGACAAAATGATCCATGGTATGAAGTGCACTTTCCATGTAGTCCCGCAGGATTTTCCGATCGAAGTAGACGGAATCCTTGGATGGGATATGTTTAAAAAATACAATGGCGAGGTGAGCGCAAAAACAAATACACTTAGCCGAGGTGGTGTGGAAACCCCACTGAAGACGGCAGAATATTTCGAGATAGGAGCGAGATCCAGGCAGGTTATATATGCTAGAGTCAAAAAAGAATTCGGAAAGATTCAAGTTGGATTTGTGCCACTTCAAGATGTGGGAGAACATGTGCATTTTAGAGACTTTTACGGCACTAATAATAGAGGTAAAATATATGCGGAATGCGTGAATTTTTCAAACAAAAAAAGGAGAATTACAGTACCGGAAGTGGATCTAATAGAGTGCGAAGAAGTGAAGAAAATGGAAATAACTGGCAACGTGGGGGATGGCGCCAGAGAAGAAGAGACTGCATTTGTGGGCTTGCTCGAGGAAGTCAAATTGGAAGAAAAAGAAATAGAAAAAAATTACAGATTGAGATATAAAAGCGTAGATGGAGATAAAGAAATCGACACGTACGCGTAAAAAGACTGTGATATAAAAAGTGTCGAAGAAAGAATTGAAAAAATTATGATACTGATCGACACTGAGGGCTGTAACGAAGAAGAGTTACAGCACGTAAGAAAATTAATATCGATGAATCCGTTTGTGTTTGGGTTGGACGGAGAACCGTTAAAAACAACTTATTTAATTAAACACAAAATAGAGACTACAACAAATAAGCCAGTAGTGGTCAGAAGATATAGATACCCGCCCGCGGTGAAGGAAAACATCAGGAGAGAAATTCAAAAATTGATGGATTTGGATATAATAGAACCGTCAACGTCCCCATATAACTCAAATATATGGATAGTGCGTAAACTGCCAGGACAAAACGGCGAGAAAAGGTGGTGACTGGTCACAGATTTCAAACAGCTGAACGAAATAACTGTTGGAAGCTGTTAACCACTACCCTTTCAAAGCGACATATTGGAGCACTTAGCGGCCGCTAAGTACATCACAGTAGTTGATTTGAAGAGTGGATTCCACTAGATTAAAATTCAAGAAGAGGACGCGCATAAAACTGCATTCTCGGGACCCGACGGGCACTATCAATATAAACGTATGCCAATGGAGTGCTCAGAGTCACCAAATACATTCCCGAGGGCGATAACGTTAGCTCTAGCCGATCTACAAGGGCGAGAAATTGAAGTATACATGGATGACATCATGGTGTTCGCAGCAACTCTCGAAGAACATGAAAAACGCTTCAAAAAATTGATAGAAAGACTGGCAAAAGCAAACATGACCATAGAGCCAAAAAAATGTCAATTTTTGAAGAAAGAAGCAAAAGTCCTTGGTCACGTGGTTGGAAATGGTAAGATAAAGACGGACCCGAAGAAGATCGAAGCCGCAAAAGAATATCCAAGACCGACAAATACAAGGAAAATTAAGCAGTTTCTTGGATTCGCGGGATATTACAGAAAATTCATAAAAGATTATGCAAAGATAGCGCGACCACTCTCTACAATGACAAAGAAGAATACGGAGTTTAAATGGGGCGAAAAAGAGGAAGAGGCCTTTAAAAAACTAGTGGATGCGCTATGTTCGGAACCTGTATTAACAGCACCGGACTTAAGTAAACCGTTCATTGTAACAACAGATGCGTCGGATTATGCCATCGGGGCAATCCTTAGTCAGGGAGAGATAGGTAAGGATATACCATGTGAATATGCGTCACGGTGCTTCAAGGGTAGTGAACTTAGATATCCAACGTATGATAAGGAATTGCTAGCAGTAGTTTTTGCAAAGGAACATTTTAGACCTTATCTGTATGGCAGGAAGTTCACGGTGGTTACGGATCACGAGCCGTTGAAACATTTTAACACGTCCATAAAACCCTACATTCGGTTCAACAGATTAAAGGCAGAGTTGCGTGGTTACGATTTCGATATAATTTATCGCCCAGGTATCTCAAACAACGCACCAGATGCTCTTTCAAGAAACCCAGTCGTAAAAGAGGGCGAAAAGAACCCAGAACTACCGCGAATAGAACTGTATCAAATGGCAGATGAACAAGAGAAGGAAGAGGGTGTAGTAAGTGATGGCCCACCAGCGCGTATGTTCAAAATTAGGGCAAAATCAAAAATACGGAACAACGGTAAGCTAAAGAAGGTAGTAGTGGAATCAGACTCAGATTCATCACATAAAAAACCCAAGAAGAAAAAGACTGATTTGGAATTGTGTTCGGAAGAAGAAGGTGACGAGAAACAACAAACTGAAGAGAAAATCTTATCGCAGGGGCCACTAAAAAATAAATTAGAGCACATGAAGAAAGAGAAGGGCTGGATAAAAGAGGTACAAAAAACGAGCACACCTTATGTCGTCATAGACCACCAAACAAGGCAAAAGCAAAGGAAGAAAAGACAAAGGCAGCTCGACACTCTAAACAGAATTAGACAGAATTTTTCTGTCACTCCTGTAAAAAACACACAGACTGAAGAAAATATACTAGTGAATTGGGAAAAAAGACCAGAAATTAAACACAATAATTTGGAGGAAATTGAAATATGCTTGAACGGATCAGAGCATGGGAAAGAGAGAGACGACAGTAGGGAGAGAAGCTCAAAAAGTCGTAGTACTTCGGAGGATCGAACGTCCGGGGAAGAAAAAAAATCAGAAAATCCACGACGAGAAAGGCAAAAAGAGTCTAACTATTATGCAAAAAAGGATCCAAAAAAACTTAACGACCTTACCAGCATGTCACAAGAAAAGACAGATAGACTCAAAAAAAAAGTTTTTGTCGACATCAGAGAAAGAGAGGTAGAGGGAAAACCAGGAGTCAGAATAGATGTATGGGAGGTAGAAGATAGCAGCAAGGATTTAAGTGAAAAAGGTGATCGGAACAAAGAAAAAGAGGGAACAGTAAGTACGGAAGATAAAAGTGAGGAAGAGAAAAGTGAAGGCAAGACCAGCAGCAAAGAAGCAAATCTTTCGTGGGATAATCAGGGAGAAAGGCTATCCTTAAATCATGGTGAGACGTCTGGGGCATTCGATAATTTGAATGATGAAGAATCAAGCAAAAAGAACCAATTGATTTCAAACGATGCACTTAATGAGCAAAAACGTGGATCAGACGGAAATTGTGCAGAGCCATGGAAAGAGTGGGATTTAGTAGATGTAAAGGGCGATGGTAATTGCCTGTTTTATAGTCTTATTGTACTGTTCGATCTGGACTTAACAGCAAAGCAGCTAAGAAAAATCTTACTGCATTCTGAACATATTAAAAACTGCGTCGACCCGGAAAACACTAAGAGAATTTTAAGGAAGGATTACGAGTTTGGGGATGGAGAGTGCATTTTTGTCTTTTCTCAGGAGTTCAAAAAGAACATATTATGTGTGCACTACGTAAATAGAGATGGACCTTCAATGTGTCATCACTACACAGGAATAAAA
The DNA here is from genome assembly GCF_000648655.2 of Copidosoma floridanum. The sequence goes on from NW_019380845.1 coordinate 372,637, forward strand.
GGAGATGAATATGAGCACATGCGGTATCAGCTGGAGCACTATCAGGCGCTCTGCGAAAAAGGACAAAAACGCTATAAATCGATGGATGAATTATACAAAAATGCAAGTGATGAAGACAGTAGGATAGTACGAGGGGCGAGACGAGCAACATTGAGGAAAAGGAATGAAAACAAGCTCCCATATACGAGACAGAAAATCAAGGGTAGAGTTAATAAGAAAACAAAGGAAGACAACAAAACAGATCACGAGACGAGTGATGAGTCAGATTTTGAATAAAAAAAAAACGAATACCAAAGAAGCGCGATCCGCCAACACCTTCACCGGAACCACCGGATGACCCTAGCCCAATAGCGGAACAAGAAACATCAAAAATATCAGATGACGACGTAAACAATGAAAGCCACGAAAAAGAAATTAGCGATAATGAAAATGGAAAGGAGTTACTTAATGCGAACATGGTGGGAGATGATAATGCCGAAAGCACAGATAATGGCAAAATCAATATAAGTATACCAGGTTTAGATAGCTACAGAGCTTGCCGGACACGACTACCAGTACAAAAACCACCCTGGAAGCCAGAGGAAGATAAGGATACACCACCATTCCAAAGGCTTAAGAAAATAAACGAACACCCATTTAGATACATTGACAACTTAGCCTTCTGTACAATAACATAAAATATACCGGACACAGAAGCCATAGACGCGCTTCACGAGAGAGGTTATATAAATCCAACAGCCATTAATAAAGAAAATAGGAGGGTTGGAGAGGTCTTCCTATCTAGAGCAAGAAAAGTATCAGTAATGCAGTTATACGACCATGGCACTTAACGGCAGAATAATATATTACATACGGATACCACTGGTTACGAAAGAAAATTTGGACCTTCTTGGGATATCATCATTGCCTGTGGAACAAAAAGGCTTAAATACTAAGGATTTAGTGGCATAATTGCAGCCAACATACGAATACATAGCGAGCAGTGTTAGTGAGAAAAGATTTACACCAATACCGCAAGAGGTGATAAGACTATGTAAAAGACTAGGAAAAACACGAATATGCACACAAATGGAGCCAACACAGGAAGTCGAAGAGGACCACCCCTGTGAGATAAGTATCATATTGGGGATTGCAGTGAAGAAACCAGAAGAATGTCCGATAATATTAGCCAAGTTAAAGGGCACATTTTGGACACGACTCCATGCTAAAAACCAACATGCCTTTACCCCCACGAGGAAGGACAAAGTCCACATACAGTGTGAACACACCGAACACAAGACACTGAAGGTGGTGGATTCTGGGGTAGTCAGCTAAGCAAGAGACTGTATGCTCAAGCATCGAATACAAGACTGGATCCAGGACAAGAGGAAGGTGAAAATCACATAATGAAGCTTGAAAGCGCAAATCTAAACTTGAAGGATATACTACAAAAGGTGAAAGGGACTGAAGAAGGTATGTTATTGGAATTAATGGAAGCAGTGATAAAAAGAGACGGACTACAGGAACTCGATAACCAGTAGCACGGACTTGACGATAGGATAAAAACAGGTACTGAGCTAGCGGATATACTCCAACGGGCACACGAGTTAGTACAAACAAAGGAGGAATTCTCAAATTGGAAGGAATGCGCATTGTTGGCAGCGGAAATAGCACTAGGAGTGGCAGCCGGATCTTTTGGATTTTTAAAATGGGGGGGTCCAATAATACTTAAAGGTTTGAGAATGATTACAGGCGGACGGGAGAGGAATCGCGGAAACACCAACTCAGTACTACAAGACTTGTCAACCCAGAGGGCCATGGTTAATGCACGAGAGGAACAAGTGCTACTGGGCGAGCGGGTAGGATCAGAAGGCAGTAGACTACCAGCTCAGTTAACAACCAATCCGCGATGATCATTGAGATCAACGATGTAATAAAAAGGGTTATACATAAGATGTGTACAGATTTAAAATAAAAAAATAATTAAATAAATAATAANTATCTTTTTAAGTGCGAAAAAAAATAAAAACAAGATTCCTCCCTTAAGACCTGTGTTATTTCTCCTCTATATTAGTCATATATATACTGAGGTCACGTGGTAGAGGCATAATCCCAATTGCAGACCGCGCATGTTATGTATAGGGTATGCCTATAGCTCCCACTCGAATTCAGCGTGCGTACACGCGAAACACTTTGCGCTTGGGCTTCATGCGCTACGCCCGATGTGTGTCATAGTGTATACGCTAGCAGACCATACTATATTACTTTGAGCGCATCTCATACGATCTATACTTGAAATCCAAGCATTGCACACATCAATCGATAGTCATACTAACGCAGTATAGATTCTCATGCTACAGCTGCTTGATTTTTTTTTCAGTGTACAAGTCAACTGACGAACTGACATAATGAAAACAAACACCAACCGTCTGCATGCACGAGTGCGCGTCTTCCTGAAAAGTCGCAGAATCAAAACAAACATCTCCGCGCCAACAGCGAATTAGCGTCCGCTAACCGACCTGTCGCGCATTACCACTTAGTCCACATAATTTACTGTATAATTTTCTCCTTATAGATAGTTCATTTATTAATAGAAAAAAGAGAGCATTGCATCTTTTGTTAATTTATGTGTTATTCCACATGTTAATTCATATCAAACTTATGTGGTTTAAGATTTTTAAAATGTACGCATGTTACGTACGAAATGCAAGTACACATTTCAAATTTTTGAAATATACATATTAATTTATGAAAATCGTGAAATTTCACGTATCGTACTCTGCTTATTTATTATTTTCAGCAGGCGCTTTTGGTTTAATAACTAACGTAATTTCTAAGAAAGTAATTTTTTTTATTAGATAAAGCTGAAATTTGTCTAGCATGTCACTAAATAATTTGCTTTCTCCTGAAAAAACAGCCTTCATTTCATCATCCACGTATATTTTCCATAAAAAAATAAAAAAAAAATTGCATCGACCAGGAATCGAAGACTTGCCGTGCAGGGTCTCGTATGAGTAAAAGGTTTATCCAACTGACCCATCGAGGACCCTGCTTAGCTACAGTTGAATGTGATGTTTAAGCTGTGAGAAGTGGGCTGGGCTTAAGTTGAAGTTAAGGAGAAGGCGCTCCTTTTCTCCTGCTCCGGGGGAGAGAGAGAGAGAGAGAGAGAGAGAGAGAGAGAGAGAGAGAGAGAGAGTAAACACGCGCATAAGTGTGCGCGAAATATCTTGGGTAGTTAGAAACACTGCTCTAAATGGCTTCGGAACTTTTCCAACGAAAAGTTCCCCGATAGTGATGGGGGTTAGCCAAGATCCTCTTCGCCAACTTTGAGACCACCCGTATTCGCTTTGAACGCAATTCCGAAATCGCGCCCCCCTGGGCACTTTCAAAACGATTGGTCGTGATAAGAAAAGGTAATTATTATGAAATCGAGCTTCCGATTCTAGTCACCAGGTGGTCAACCCTTAAATGTCGCTTTTCTACAAGCATACGGAAATCAATTTATAGTACTATCCTTTTCTTATCACGACCAATCGTTCTCAAAGTGCCCAGTGGGGGCACAATTTTGGAATTGCGCTGAAAGGGTATATCTCACACCATGCGCAAAAAAAAATCTATATGGATTTTCCATGTGGTTTTTCCATATGGCTTTTGTTTCAAATATCCATATGGATAAACCATATGGAAGTGCGTAAACCATATGGAAGTAGGTAAACTATATTGAAGTAGGTGACCATACGGAAGTAGGTAAACCATATAGAAGTGGATAAGCCATGTGGAAGTCAGTAAGTTTTAAGAGTTGTGATTTTCCAGTATAATTATTCATACGCACGAAAAAAAAATATTCTCCTGTCGATATAGCGTGAATAAATATTAGGTTTTAGAATCAGGATGCACCGAATAACTGGAGCAATTTCATGCTACTTTTTTGTTTACTTTTTGAACTGAGACCATTATTTTATGTTGATTAAATTTCAAAGGAACAAAGCAATGATTTTTCCGATCGCATATAATACTAGTAGAAACTAATATATGGAACGTCATGATTTTTCTTCTCTGTGTTGTAAGACATAAAAACTAAAAGTGAAGTCGTGGATTGCAAGCTTGTAATGTTAGTAGTATTTTCACAACTTTTTGATCAAATTAATTTTCTTACTAATACGTCAACAGTATAATAGAGTGTATCTGACTTACAGCCTGAGGCAATAATAATCAAATAATTAAGACTATTATTTAGAAAAAATTTTATCGTTTATTACTATCATAGTTATAATGTATAAAATTTAAGATTACATTTTTGAGATCAATTTTTTGATTTTTTTGACGTTGAACCATCTATAAGAAAATTATATTATTTGTTATAAAGTCATTGCAAGTTATTATATTAAGTAATATTTTTTAAACATTATTATTATTCTTTAGTAATAACAACTTCGTCTTTGAGCCAGCAGAGTTATAGTCAAGGCGCCAGAGGCAAAAAACTAGAAAGGTAGTGGTTGATCTTACCGATGCGTATTTATGCTTAAAATTCAGATAAAAAAATAAGGAACAGTACCTACAAGTCTTTACGTAAACCAACACACGTGTTGTGGACTTTTTCATGCAAAATGAATTATTTTTCTGCTTTTTTTAAATTCTCCAAAATGTCTTGAAAACTATTAAACATATAAGGAAACGTTAAATTAAAAGTTGTTTGGAAGATAATTTTGCATATGGATTGAGGGTGAAAAAATTCAAAAATAAATTTTCATCGTTTAAACAAGGGAAAAAGTAAAAAAAACTGAAAAATAAAATTTGTGTCAAAATACATGTGAAATTAGTCAAAATAGGCTGATAATGGGATATGTTACAAACATAAGTGTGGTTTATATTGAACGCCGAGTCCGATCGCGAAATTCCAAAATGGCAACCTATTGCAAAATTGTTGATGAAAAATTTCTGAAAGCTTCTTTAAAAAGAAAGTTTGATAGTCTTTCTAGCTCAGGCTTTTCTTGGTCTTTGAAGGCGGCATAACGAATATATCCACTTATCATTGAGTCCGCAATTTCTTTATTATTTCGTTTGATAATTCAGAGCTATGCAAAAATCCCATCTTTTCCAAAGATTTTATCGCTGATACGGAATTTCTCATATGAGTTGTGACCTCAATCAAATTTTGCTTGCGTGAATCAATTTTTGGTAGTTCTTTTAGATCGTTTATTATTTTTTCTAAAATTAATCTCGAATTACCGAATCTAATTTCCAAAGTTTNCTCATTTCCAAAGTTTTTTAAAATTTCTTCTGCTTTTCCTCCTGCCACAAAAAGTGATTTAGTCACATGTCTAACCTCACCCTTTAAAGCCTCGGAAAGCCTGAGCACATTTTCTGCATCGGAAAAATCGTTTTGCACACTTGAGAGATTATACGCTTGTTTGAATTTCACCCAATCAAGCGGATCTCTGGAGAAGACTGGTAACGGCTTTACTGTCAATCTATTAACCAAAGTAGATTTATTTGAAAGTAAACTAGCATCTTTAATTGTCATAAGTGTATTTTCTATAGCTCTGGCCAATCTTTCTTGCATTTCACCGCTTGACTGAGAGGGATTTGCTGTACTGTGCCATTAATTGTTCAATCGACGCTTTTTAAAACATTCGCGCGTATCAGTTCCATCATAATCTGACATTTCTGAATATTCGTTTTCAAAATTATATACGATATTATAATTTGTTTCGGAAAAATATTGTTCTGCTATCTCTATTGCAAGATTATGCCGTTGACGGACTCGATTGTGAGCAGCTGCTACCGCTGGGTGTTGGACTTCAAACTCGGCGTCCTCTTCTGGGAGGTTAGAATGACGACAGGCTGTTCTATTACAAAGTGTCATTGTTTCTGGTTGATGTGGCGCTTGAGCGCGAACTGCTGCTGCAACAGGAGGTGGTGGGGCCACAAGCTCGACTGCCTCGGCTGCTGGACGACGGCGCGGCGCTCGATTGCCAACTGCCGCTGCTGCAGGAGGTGGTGGGGCCGCAAGCTCGACTGCCTCGGCTGCTGGACAACGGCGCGGCACTCGATTGCCAACTGCCGCTGCTGCAGGAGGTGGCGGGGCCACAAGCTCGATGGCCTCCACTGCTGGACGACGGCGCGGCACTCGATTGCGCGCTGCCGCTGCTGCAGGAGGTGGTGGGGCCGCAAGCTCGACTGCCTCGGCTGCTGGCCGACGGCGCGGCGCTCGATTGCCAACTGCCGCTGCTGCAGGAGGTGACGGGGCCGCAAGCTCGACTGCTACATTTGCCGCTGCTTCAAGCGCACGAAATTGGTGTGCCACTTGGAGGTTATCTCCTCCTTCGGCCTCCGATTCTTCCGACTATTGCATTTCCAGTGGTAAATTAAGGTGATCAGATACAGGAACATTTTGTAGATTCATAAATTCCCCTCCTGCTGAAACGTTTTGTTGAAAAGGACGGTTCACATTATCTTCAACTTCTAAAGGTGCAAGTCTCAGAAACGGTCTTGCTCCGAATCTGTTCGGGTTGATGAAAAAGTCATGCTCGGAGTCTGAGTCTGAAGAATGGTATTCTCTCGAATCTAGACGTAGACGTCTTTCTGCAGGTGCGCCTAAAGGCGATTCTAATCTTCTTCTCATGGTACACACAACGCGCACACACGCACAGAAAACGAAATTGGAAAGAAGTTAATTTCCCGGCCGATGCACCAAAATGTTCTGTACGAAAGTAGTAAATAAAAATATCACTTCTTAAAAAATTAAAATATTTATTTTAACAACAATATCTCGTTACAAAACGATGTTCTTGCTTCGAAAATTCGCAGCGATCTGAAAGCGCGTTTTCTCAACACTTACTTTTTATATCCCGTCGCTAGTAACCAAAAACAAACAAAAAACAAAATACGCTCGCCCATAGTAACATACAAAAAACATAAAGTGAAAATCAATATTGTCTATCGTTGCTAAGACGATGACATTTTCTCCTCAAAAAACTGCCTCTCGGCCAAACGTCCGTGGGGAAGCCGCTTGCTCTCCCACTCCGTGGTCCCCCCCTTCTATCGAACACCTGAAATGGGTTTGGAGAGAGAGAATAGATGTCCCCAGTCCGGCCCTTAATTGACCGGCCGTGACACGGCCTAGCACGGCTTTTATCTTCGTGAAGAGAAGCTTTTCGAGGTAGAAATGAATACTAAAAATGATTAGGAATATAGGCGAGTGTTTACAAAGGATACCGCAACATTGATAGATAACATTCAAGCAAGAGCGAAAGAGCAAGAGTTATTAAAAAATATATAGCATATACTCGGTTGCAGTCAAAAGAGAAAAACTCATGTCGTCGCTTGTTTTGGCTGTGCTCTCAGATATATAGCTATAGTCAACATTTCCACTCCTCTCCTCGTAGGCACACATTCGGTATACCCTTTCTACGTGTCGCCAAAATGTGCGCCTATATGCTCATTTCCACGCGAATCCACTTCTCTTCTTGTAGGCGCATACTCTTCGATCGCACTCTCGAAAAATGTACGCCTTGGTTCGACGGCTGGCCACGGCGGGTCGCCCCGATCAATGAAAAAAAGTTGTCTCACGCCGTAGCATTGGCGTTAGCAATCTCTCTACTCATCTCTGATGCGGACTTAGATAAAGCATATTATAATAACACAATTAGATTAAATACAGTTATTTATTACGCAAGTGTTATTTATTTGTTTTTTGTCACCTCTGACCACCAGTTATACACTTTATCACAATTGACCTAATAGTCAAATTCTAATTCTATCTGTATTTATTATTTAAACGTACTTCAGTATCTAATATTTTGAAATTGTGTTTGATAACATATGACTTTTTTCATATTATTATGAATGGTAAACCTTGTGAAAAACCTGTGAGCCTATTACTTTTTAACTCATCAAGTTTTCATTTATGCAGAAATAGTAAATCATGTAGTCAGTTGAACTTGCAAGATAAAGAAATTAACACTTAAGGATTGCATGTTTCGTCTCTGACGCATCTCATTAGTAATCTTTTACTTTATTAAAATTTACTAAATAATAAAAATCTAGATTCAGTCATACTTTTTACTAATGCGATAGCGTATATTGAATTTTTTTCAGTGTGTTACACAATATGAATAATAACAATTATAATATTCAGTATATTTAGAGTTTCCACTAGTATTATACGCGATCGAAAAAACCATTGCTTTGTTCCTTTGAAATTTAATGAACATAAAATAATAGTCTCAGTTCATAAAGTAAACAAAAAAGCAGCATGAAATTGCTTCAGTTATTCGGTGTATCCTAATTTTGATACCTAATAATTATTCACGTTATATCGACAGCTGAAAATTTTTTTTTTGTGCGTATGAATAATTATACTGGAATATCACAACTCCTAAAATTTACTGACTTCCACATGGCTTATCGACTTCCGTATGGTTTACCTACTTCCATGTATGGTCTCCTACTTTCATATGGTTTACCTACTTCCATATGGTTTACGCGATTCCATATGGTTTGTCTGTATGGATGTTTAAAATAAAAGCCATATGGAAAATCCACATGGGAAATTCATGTGGTAAATGTATATGATTTTTTTTAATAGAGATAGGCAGAGAAGGAGGAGGCGTTCAAGAGATTCTCAATGAGCTGCTCCCAAATATGACTGGCAAACTTGCGGGAAATTCCAATTACCTATATGAAGCAAGACGTAAAACTACAGATAACTCGACACAATTTCATACACAATAACTTCATAAATTAATCCCAAGCTATTTAACCCAATAATCCAATGAACTAATCAGCAGCCTTATGAGTTTCAATAAATAATAATAT
>NW_019380845.1:392177-443170 GCF_000648655.2 Copidosoma floridanum
CAGAGAGAGAGAGAGAGAGAGAGAGAGAGAGAGAGAGAGAGAGAGAGAGAGAGAGAGAGAGAGAGAGAGAGAGAGAGAGAGAGAGAGAGAGAGAGAGAGAGAGAGAGAGAGAGAGAGAGAGAGAGAGAGAGAGAGAGAGAGAGAGAGAGAGAGAGAGAGAGAGAGAGAGAGAGAGAGAGAGAGAGAGAGAGAGAGAGAGAGAGAGAGAGAGAGAGAGAGAGAGAGAGAGAGAGAGAGAGAGAGAGAGAGAGAGAGAGAGAGAGAGAGAGAGAGAGAGAGAGAGAGAGAGAGAGAGAGAGAGAGAGAGAGAGAGAGAGAGAGAGAGAGAGAGAGAGAGAGAGAGAGAGAGAGAGAGAGAGAGAGAGAGAGAGAGAGAGAGAGAGAGAGACAGAGAGAGAGAGAGAGAGAGAGAGAGAGAGAGAGAGAGAGAGAGAGAGAGAGAGAGAGAGAGAGAGAGAGAGAGAGAGAGAGAGAGAGAGAGAGAGAGAGAGAGAGAGAGAGAGAGAGAGAGAGAGAGAGAGAGAGAGAGAGAGAGAGAGAGAGAGAGAGAGAGAGAGAGAGAGAGAGAGAGAGAGAGAGAGAGAGAGAGAGAGAGAGAGAGAGAGAGAGAGAGAGAGAGAGAGAGAGAGAGAGAGAGAGAACGACACTGTACCCATCAAACACAACATGTCTTTAGGATATGGTAGTTATATCTTGGAAAAGATCTTTTCAAGATGCTATGAAAGAGGTCTTTAGGATGAATTTATTTTCTATTAACGAAGACGTCTCCAAAACGTTGTATGCAAAATCTCGTAAGTCAAACTGTCAGGGATTTTTTAAAATGCATAAGAAATATCTGTAAGATCTTTTCAACTGAGACTCAAAAGATGTCGTTCGACAAAAGTAATTTGGATAGAATAATGGTCTATCAGCATACATGTTAATTAAAGATTTCTGATAGATGTATTTTTTTGGATCTTATGACATTAAAGACATTTTTTAGGTTGAGATTCACCGCCTAGAAGACATCTATAAGAAATCTTTAAACAAATTGTATGCTGGCCTCTTTTACCAGACTTCTTTCAAATATAAGTATAATAACGCAAGCGCCAATCCCCACACAAACTGGGGTGCCTACTGGCCACTGTAATTATTTATATAAATAAAGTAATAACGCAAGCACTGGCACCAAATAACCCGTAAAACTTTCTGGTCCCTTTAATTATTCATCATAAATGGGATGATAACGCTGGCGCCCATCTCCATACACCCTGGGGCGCTTACTGACCCTATATTTATTGACAAAATAAATATAACAACGCAAGCGCTCTCTGGTCACTTTAAGTACTTATAATAAACAAAACAATAACGCAATTCACAATTACCACACAACCCCAGGCGCTTACTGGACGTTTACTTAAATTATAATAAATAGAATAAAAACGCAAGCATTAATTCCCACACGACCTGGAGCGCTTACTGGTTGTTTACTTATTTTACAATTTAGGAAATAATAACGCAAGCGCCAATCCCACAACACACAAGTGTGCTTACTGGTCGTTTACCTAATTTATAATTAATAGAACAGAGGGTGATCGACGCGCAGCCGCTTGCTAGTACGAGGAGAATCGGAAGAACTACCACCTGCACCCAGCGAAACATGCCAGGGGTCTGACTTAGAAAAATTTACGTGCCCGTTGGTCGTGTCAAGCACATCGCTCATGCCGCTTGAAGGTAAATTTTATCAAGTAGCATGGGCATTGTGCTTGAACTGGGACGAACGCTTTTGTCACGATCATCAACTGTCCCGACTTTTGATCAGTCATTCCAGAGCCAACCGCTCGGCAATAGTTTTCACGATGATCGCGTCCACGGGGACCACGAGGAGGCGCGTTCGCAAGCTCCCGCCTGGAGCGACACGGTTAGCATGTGATACGGGCAGGGGCATAACTCCCTGACGGCTGGACCCTTAGGCCGCACACACCCGGAATTAATAGAACAATAACGCAAGAGCCGATCACCATACAACCGGGGCCACTCTCTCGTCACTTTAATTATTTATTATAAATAAAATTATAACACAAGCGCCGGTTACCACACAACCTCGGAAGCTTCCTAGTTACTTTATTTATTGATTTAATAAATATACAAACGCAAGCGTCGATTGTCACACAACCCAGGACACTTTCTGGACACTTTACCGTAAATTCCGACATAACCTGGGAGGCTCCCTGATTTCTTTAATTATTAAGAAATGAATATAATAACGCAGCTGTCAGTTCCCACACAACTCGGAATGTTTTACAGTCACTTTCTATCCTAGGACTCTTCTTGGTTACTTTAATATATTTATAATCAGAAGAAAAAAAAATAATGCCAGCGGCAATCACCACACACTATAGCACGCTTACTGGATGCATTATTTCTAAATAAAATGAATATAATAACGCAAGCGCCAAATAACACTTAACCCAGGACGCTTTTGAGTTGCTATAATTATTGATACAACAAATATAATAACGCAAGCACCAATCCCCACATAATCCGGGAGGCTTCCTGCTTGTTCTAATGATTTATTATAAATAGAATGATAACACAAGCGCTAATTACCACACAACCAGGGAGGCTTTCTGGGTACTTTATTTATTGGTGAAATAAGTAAAAAAACGCAAGTGTCTATTCCTATACAACCAAAAACGCTTCCTGGTCACATCAATTTTGATAAAACAAATATAATAATGCAAACGCTAATTCTTACACAACCTGCGGCGTTTACTCGTCACTATAATTGTTTATAATGAATAAAGTAATAACATAAGCACCAGCACCAATTAACCCGTGAAACTTTCTGATCACTATTATGATTTTAAATAAATAAGATGATAACGCTAGCGCAAAATATTCCACAACCCAGGACCCTAACTGAACGCTTTATTTATTGATAATATAAGTATAATAACGCAAGCGCTCATCCCCTCACAATTCGGGACGCTTCTTGGTTGCTTTAATTATTGATAAAATAAATAAAATAACGCAAGCGGCTATACCCACACAACCTAGGGCGCTTACTGGTAGCTACAATTATTAATAATAAATAAAATAACAACACAAGCGCCAGTCACGTTATTGGCACTTGCTTCATTATATTTATACGATTAATAAGTAAAGTGATAAGGAAGCGTCACGAGTTGTGTGGTGATTAGGGCTCGGGTTATTATATTCATTTTATCAATAGTTAAAATGACTAGTAAAAACCCCGGGTTGTGTTGTAAATGAAAATAACGTTATCATTTTATTTATTGTAAATTAAGTAAACGACCCGTAAGCGCCCCTGTTTGTGTAAATATTAGCGATTGCGTTATAATTTCATATTTCATAAATTAAGTAAACGACCAGTAAGTGCCCCGGGTTGTGTGGGGATTGTTAATAACGTTTTTATTTTGTTTATTATAAATTAAGTTAACGATCGATAAGCGCACCTGTTTGTGTGGGTATTGGCCCTTGCGTTTTCATTATATTTATTCTAAATTAATTAATCGACCGGGAAGCTCCCCGCGTTCTGTAAGGATTAGCGCTTGCTTTAATACATTTATTGTATCAATTATTTAAGTAACCAGGAAGCGTCCCTGGTTGTTTGGTGATTTGCGCTAGCGTTGTTAATTAATAAATTTCATTTATTGTTATAGTGACCAATAAGCGCTCCAGGTTGTGGGGTGATCGAAAATTACGTTATTAGTTTATTTATCATGAATAACTGAAGCAACCAGGAAGCGTCTTGGGTTGTGAGGAGATTGGTGCTTGCGTTATTATTTTATTTATTACAAATTACGTAAACAACCAGTTAGCACCCTGGGTTGTGTGGTGCTCGGCGCTGGCTTTGTTAATTAATAAATTCCATTCATTATTACATTGACCAGTAAGCGCCCCAGGTTGTGTGTTGATTGAAAATTAAGTTATCATTTTATTTATTATAAATCAAGTAAACGACCAGGAAGCTTATCGGGTATTACAGGAATTAGCGATTGCGTTATAACATTTATTTTATCAGTAATTTAAGCGATCAGGAATCGTCCTGAGTTGGATGAGGATTGGCGCTTGCGTTTTTATATCTATTTTATTAATAATTATAGTGACCAGGAGGCGTTTCAGGGTGTGTGGTAATTGGCACTTGCGTTGTTACTTATTAAATTTTATTAACTGTTTCAGTGACCAATAAGCGCTCCGGGTTGCTTGGTGATTGGAAATTGCGTTATCATTTTATTTATTATAAATAACTTAAGCAACTAAGAAGCGTCCCAAGTTGTATGTTATCCAAATCCAAGTTAAGTTAGCGACTAGTAAGCGCCCCGGGTTGTGTGGAGATTGGCTATAGCGTTATTACTTTATTCGTTTCAAATCTAATAAACGTTAAGTAACTGTCTGGGGTTCTTTGGGGATAGGCGCTCGCATTATTATTATTGTATTTATTATGAAATAAATTAACGACCAGGAAGCGCTCCAGCTTGTGGGGCGAATGTCACTTGGTTTATTATTTTATTAAGTAAGCGACACGTAAGCGCCCTGGGTTGTATGGTGCTTGGAAATTACATTAACATCTTATTTATTGTAATTTAAGTAAACGACCAGTAAGTACCCCCATTTGTGTAGAGATTGGCGATTGCGTTTTTATTTTATTTGTTTTAAATTAAGTAAAGGATTAGGAAGCTTTCTGCATTCTGTAGGGACTAGCGCTAGCGTTATTATATTCATTTTATCAATAATTAAAGCGACCAGGAAGCGTCCCAGGTTGCGTGGTGATTGGCGCTTGCGTTTTTAATTAATAAATTTTATTATTTATTAAAACTCATGAGGCTGCTGATTGGCTTGTTGGGTTATTGGGTTAAATAGCTCGGAATTAATTTATTATGTTATTGTGTATGAACGTTTGCTTCGTCTTGCTTCTTATAGCCAATTTTAATTTTTCGTAAGTTTGCCAGTCATATTTAGTAGCACCTCATTGAGAACTTTTTAAATTCTCTCTTCTTATCTGCCTATTTGCTTTTCCAACACTCTATGGATTAGTATGTTAGTGAAAGTAACTTTTATGTTACTGATTGTAATTTTCACTGCGGGAATCCTTTCTACCCAACACTGCTCTTATAGGCTTTCCGACAGCAACGCCTTTCACTTTTCTAAGCTTTAACATTGTGGTAAATATTCGAAGCTCGGAGACTAGGCTCTTGAATTTCGATCCCAATAGTAGTGTTGTTAATTTTCTTGCTGGTCTAGAATTGGCCACAGAGAGAGAGAGAGAGAGAGAGAGAGAGAGAGAGAGAGAGAGAGAGAGAGAGAGGGCCACAGAGAGAGAGAGAGAGAGAGAGAGAGAGAGAGAGAGAGAGAGAGAGAGAGAGAGAGAACGACACTGTACCCATCAAACACAACATGTCTTTAGGATATGGTAGTTATATCTTGGAAAAGATCTTTTCAAGATGCTATGAAAGAGGTCTTTAGGATGAATTTATTTTCTATTAACGAAGACGTCTCCAAAACGTTGTATGCAAAATCTCGTAAGTCAAACTGTCAGGGATTTTTTAAAATGCATAAGAAATATCTGTAAGATCTTTTCAACTGAGACTCAAAAGATGTCGTTCGACAAAAGTAATTTGGATAGAATAATGGTCTATCAGCATACATGTTAATTAAAGATTTCTGATAGATGTATTTTTTTGGATCTTATGACATTAAAGACATTTTTTAGGTTGAGATTCACCGCCTAGAAGACATCTATAAGAAATCTTTAAACAAATTGTATGCTGGCCTCTTTTACCAGACTTCTTTCAAATAGGTTCAAATATATAAATTTTTTGAATTGATTTCGTTCAAGATAGAAAAAAAATTATGTATTATATTTTTTCACATTATTGGACAAATATATTTTGCACGTGCACCATGCCTTGAGAAATCGATCGATGTTACATTTTTTAAATCTTGCTTTATCAAATATTCTAGAATAAAATAAGCACTTATAGTAGATTAGTAATACGTCAAATACACGTGTACAGTGCATGGATTTTGGTATGAATATTTACTGAATTTTTTCTTTTTTTTTCATAATGAGCCCTGGTACAAAAAGGCGTTTAATAACCTTACAAAGAGGCAACAAAAAACAGACTTGCATACAGGTTAAAAAATGATTCAAAAGATATAATTACACCAATAAAGAAATTAAACGAAAAATGTAGAAATATATCAGTCAACAATTATTACATACATGAAAATTTATGTAACTTTGTACACATTAGTAGTCATGACGTTGTAGACAAGCCTATTAAAATATATTTGTTCAAATAAACATTCCTTTTTAGAAAATAAAATAATGTTTTATCGGAGGTGATGCCATGCAAAAATCATCCAGAAACATCATGAGTGCTGTAATTACTGAAGAGTGTGCAAAAACATTAACGTGGGTGGAAAATATTGTAAACAAGATATGAACATTTCAAAATTATGAAACGGCATATTTGCTAACAAGAAGTATATAAGTAACAAGGTAGAATTAGTATTAAAAATATGTTTATTTTAACGTATCCGAAAAAAAATGTTGACGACACATGTAAATTTTACTGAAAACATAAGTAAATATAATTAATACAAAATGACAGATTGCATTAATTAAAAAAAGAAAAAAAAACTGTTCAGATGTGGAATATCGAGCCCCAAGAATGCAAAATGATCCGCGAAGTGGCATAAGTCTTAATCATCTTAGCTATCGCCGAAGGACATGGAGTTTAGTTTTCGAAGCCACTCATGTTTATAGATATCCTCTGGAGCTTGTCCTACAGTTCACAGCAGTTATAATGAGTAAGAGTGATAAATTTGTGGTTCTAATCGTACTGATCACCTTATAAAATAGTTGAAGCTGAATATTTTTTTAAAAATATTAGTGTATTTGGGAATGCTAAAAGTACGGGAGAATTAATAAAGTAATGTCTTTTGAAATCAAAAGCATGTGCATATAATTTTAAGTATTTAATTTCACAATTTAATTTTCGGAAAATCATGTGACTAGTCTCTCTTAAATTGTCATATGTTCTACAGAATTTTAAAAGAAAATACAATTTTTCTTATAAACGTTTGCCAAAACTTTTTATTCACTATTTATGCCCCCTTGATTTCTGAAATGTTGAATTATAAGACTAAAGCAAGTCAGTCGAATAGCATATTATACTTATACTTATATGGTTAAACTGTAAGTAGCGAGAAAGACTCGTCACAGTCGTCACCACTTGCTTTTGTTATGAGCTCGCTATGCAGCTGTAGCCGACATTTCCACTCTTTTACTCGAGGCGCACATGCATTTGGTGTACCCCTTCCACACGCGTATCCAAAATATGCGCCTATATGCACATTTCCACGTGAATTCACTCATCTCTTAGTAAGCGCATATACCTCTCAAATAAATAAAAAATGTGAGCCTGCTTCGGCTGCGACAGGGCGCTTGAACCAGTGGAAACCAGTAGTATTGCAGTAAGCAATGCCCTTACTAATCTCTGTATACCCCCGTTTTTAATCAGCTGAATGCAACTTTGATTGTCAATACTTAAGACTGTCGGGTCATTACACTGAGACCCAATATCACTCAAGAGTCGTCGTAACCAGAGCAGCTCTCGGGTCACCTCGCTCTCTGCCACATACTCCGCCTCCGTACTACTCAGAGTTACCGACTTTTGCCTCTGCGAACACCAAGTCACAGGGCCATTGCATAATTGAAAAACATATCCAGATGTCGACTTTCTGGTCTCATTGCGCCCCGCGTAGTCGGAGTCGGAATAACTAGCCTGAACGAAATTCTCACTGGACTGGTAAATTATACCTACATTCAACGTTCCTTTCAGATATTTAAGCACGCGCTTCGCAGCCTCTCAATGTCTCTCATCAAATTTTTCAAGATATCTGCTCAATCTGTCAACAACGAATGCCAAGTCCAGATGAGACACAGTGCACAAAAACATGAGCGATCCAATCAATTCTCTGTAAGGCAGTTCAGGAGTCTCGGAGCCATGCCCCTCCATCGACAAGTCAAAACCACACTCCATTAGAGTAGTGACAGGGACGGCCGATGCCATGTTAAACCTGTTTAAAACTTAATGTATTCAGTCTGATGGAGAAATATGACTCCGTTTTCCCTGTCTCTTTCGATACACACTCCAACAAACACACCAGGCTCACGGACTGTGATCTCAAACTCACTCCTTCATGCATCTAAAATTATATTCATGGCACTGGCACTCTCCGACATTACGAGCCCGTCGTCAACGAACAACAATACAAAGACTTTTGATTTACCGATACGGCCCGAAAACAATAACTTATCCAAGTCACCACAAACAAAACTCAGATTTTTTAGGAAACCGGTAAACCGCTCATTCCAGCACCGCAAGGCCTGTTGTGGCCCATACAATGCTTTTCACAACTTGCACACAAGACCATTACAGTTACTTTTTATTTTTATAACACGCGATGCTCACATACACATCCTCTTCCAACTTATCGTTGAGAAACGCGGTTTTTACGTCAAACTGTTAGATTTCCAGATTCTTGTAGCTGGCGTAGGCCAGCATGACACGCAAGGTATCGTACCTGACTACAGGTGAGAAGGTCTCGTCGTAGTTGATCCCATACTTCTGCCAGAAGCCCTGAGCACAGAGCCAGGCCTTAAATTAAGTGTTTTTTCCTCCCTTGGTTTCTTGTTGTTTCAAGTCCGTTGTCAGTTTTTAGCATCTTCATCACTCGATCAAACTTATTCGATATTAGGCGCTCGAACTCTTTTAGTCTGTCTACGGTATCTGACTTGTGACGTAGGAAATAAACATGCCTGTGTCTACTAAATTCGTCCTTAAATATCAGGAAATAAGGTGCGCCTCAAATTGGCTCACATGACATCGGACCACAAAGGTCTGATTGAAAATATTTACCTGGTTGTCACTTTTTCACTGAGATTCTTTTTTCAAACGGCCTAGTATGCGACTTGCCGAGCTGGCATGACTCGCAGATAGTGTCACTTCCACCACTGATACGCACACCACTCACAGCACCAGCACTAATCATTGCACGTAGTCCTTTTTTATTAATGTGGCTATATTCGTTCCAGCTCTGGCAACGATCTGGATACCGAAGCGGATGTTATGCGAGCCAAAGCTGGGACGAAGGTTTACCGGCTGATAAATGTCATACAGAAGCGTAAGGAAGCGCTGATTCGGCGCTGCTGAAGTGTGTATACATAGATTTATTACGTTTAAGGTTATAATTATGTTACTTACAGCCTTAATACGTTTATAATAATATATAATAACCGTGCGTACAATGAAATGCAGCACTTTTATTATTATTATTATTATTATTATTATTATTATTGTTATTGTTTGCAAAAAAATTCACAGTTCCGAATAGACTGAGTTGCTGTTGAGCGCTGCCCGCGTCATCATCGGTAAGCGATACATAACAATAGTTTAGGGGAGAACCGATGGAAAAACCCAGATCGATATAGGCATACGTATGTGTATATATATATATACACACACGTGCGCGAATTCATCATGAATCATACGAAATTTGCTCGGTCACATTTGTTGATCGATCGGTCGATCGAAGCGAACGAGCTGGAGGTATAGTTTTATTTTGTGTTTGCGTATTGAAAAAAAGGGTTGGCGAGTGTTTATGGTGGTGGGGGAGAGTGGGGTGGGGGGAAAGGGGGAGAGTCCTGACTTATGGACGCCGAAATGCACTTTTACGATGCCCTCCTTGGGAAAGAAAGAGTAGGTATAATATAAGGTGTATGGCGTTGCGTTGCTGATGAATATTGATCGAGTCGCGCAAAACGTATGCATAATTGATTTTGTTGTTGTTGCTGACCAGGGCAGTACTTATATATATGATACGTTTACGAACGGGGGAGCTTTTTGCGGGTTATTTATATGTGGTCTTAATTCGTGCACATGCCTGGGAATGCGTAATTTGTTTGCGGTCCTTGTCCACATTATATACATGTACACATAATGGGGTGTTGTTTGTGTATATGCGTGTGTGTGTGTGTGTGTGTGTGTGTTTGTATGTTTTTTAATCAAGGCCGACTACATAAATAAGGGACCNACATTGTACATTAGTCAACAAAACGTTTTTAAAGTTGACATTTTTCTTCTAAGCCTCTATATCATCCATTTGAAAACCAATGCTTTATCACCTGGAAATGAAAAAATTTGAATATTTAAATTTCTTGCATCGCCATTATTGTAAGCACAACTTTTTGCGTTGCACTTAAGCATATTCTAACAATTTAAAAGTATTCAATCCTGCGTATGTCATTACCTAAACTTTAAAATTGGTAGTAGAACGCATGTACCAACATGGCGTTTGTTTGACCTCAAATCTGATTGGTTGATTCTGATAGAAAAAATATGCGTCTACTCAGCATAGCGTTGTACTTTTACATCATGAAATTGATGTGTAAGGCTGCGGTTACATGGCGTGGAAATAACCAGTGGAACGTCACAGCAGAAAAAAAAGGTTGATCACGCTAAAAACGCTTAACACCAAAGCAAAAGCATAAGCAGTATGGACTCGTAAATCTATATTTATAAATGCAGAAAGCACAACGCTTATATCTGTATAGATATAAATGAACGAGCCAATATTGCTTATGCGACTGTATTAAACCATACGTTGGTTAGATATTGGTATTTAAATCAGTGGGGTATAAAATAGGTAGGTTTATTAAAACTAAAATCCAATCTAGAAAAAATCTTATTTTTAATGTGAAACAACCCCTCAAATTTGATGTCACCCCCTTCATTCTTATTAGCCACTCCTAAGAGTAAATTTACGCAAATTTAAAGTAATAATAAAGTTCCTTGCCATTTTCGTATTCTTTTGGGTCACTGATTTCAGATATGAGGTCAAGCTTACAAAATATCACCCCTTCTTCCCCTAGATTACCATACAATAACCACGTGACTTCATTAATCTTTTTTGAAAAATTCGGTATCTTATCTTTGAGTAGAGGCAACTGTTGAGATCAGGGCCATATGGAAAAATTTTCTAGACTCTAAGGGGGTAGGACTCCATGAGAAATAACCTAATGCATTAAAAACAATCCACTAAGCTCGACAATGTATCTTCATATATTTATTATTATATGTAATTATGTGATATTAAGGGGTATAATATTTTCTCATTATACATTCGATTTAACGCAAGCGTTGAAAAGTATTTTACAAATGAAAAATTTAGATATTACAAATACTTGACATAGATTACGTGTCGTCCGTTCTTTTAGATGACGGGAAAGTATATTTGATCGTTTCAGCAAGACAAGTATTTTATTTTGTCACAAAAGAACGTATATGGAGCTAGAAACCGGGAGTATACAAGGGGAATGAAAGAAATACAAAGTAATTATGAACCAATTTCAAAATATATTTCAACTTATAATACCACATGAAAATACAAAGAATTCAGCGCAGTATACTAATGAAGCTCTTATCTTTAAAAAAACGCCAGTAACTGGGTTTTATTCTACCCGATCTAAATGGCTACGAAATAGAAAATTAAACAACGATTTCGGCATTATCATTCATGACTCATCAATTAATACGTAAGTAATAACGTTAATTGAAGTACACTGGTTGAATGATTTTTGTATTTTTTCAGTAGCGTTTTTTCAACTATTAGATCCAGTGGCAACCCATAATGGGTTACCCATTCTAATCTGGACAGTTCACTTTGGGTATCTGTAAAACAAACCAAATTATTGGCACACGCTTGAGTGCATATAATGCAAATGGCTTTTTTATTTTCTGCATCCGAATCAAGCCAAGAGTTTTCTTTTTTCTACTTAGAAAACGAATTTGGAAGTTTTTAATCATGAAAAAAACGTATTCATGTAAAAAAAAATAAACACAGTTTTCGAAATAAATTATTACTCGTAATACTTGTGGCTTCGTTTGTTGTATCGGAAAGAATGTTTTGTGCAGTATTATCAGCACTTAGTTTTTCTGAGGTTACAGCTCTCTGGTAAAAGATTTATGCACTTATCCATTTAATATACAAACTTATCCATTTTCTCTGACTAGAAAAAGCGAGTTGTAAATACTTATAAATAGACGGATTTTCGACAAACTTAATAAAAGATGACCAACACTGTGATCCATAACAAGAAATAGTGACGTGTTATAATGTTATTGTTCCTTCTTTGTTTAACCCTGAGAAATTTTTTACGAAAGCCATTATGGTCATTATAATAACAAGTATTTTGGAACACTGAAGATTGTAAACAGTCATGTCAGTCATGGGCTGTCGTATACGGTTTCTTAGATTATGTCGACTGTGGCGTTGCTTGGCGACGTGGTGCCGCTCAACTTACTCAAAATAACCCGAAAAATTCAAACTTTATTATATTACAGGGATTAGATGCGAACAGGTAGTAACGCTTGAACGCGTAGGGCCGCTACCCGGAGCGAGGAGATGCGAAGATGCATGAAAACAGGCAGTGGTTTGGGCAGCGTGGCAAAGGGAAATTGAAGACGAGGCTGCGCAGCTAAAGAACGAAGACAGGAGTTTTAGTTTTTAGAGAAAACCCGGTTGACGATGGCTCAAGAAGCATCGCGTGGGAATAGATCAGGAAGACTTACGAGTGCCTGGGTCGTGGGGACGAAGTACTGGTCATTTTGATTTTCTATAAGAAGCAAGGCCAAATTGATTCCAAGCCTGTCTCCTCCCTCGACTTTTCTTTTGGGCATTGGTAAGTAGACAGGGATCATTTAACTTGGTGAATCGAACGAGTTCGTGAGTTGTCTTTGTGATACCTCCTTGTCGCTGAAGAAATAAATCCCTCGTGGTGGCTTCACAGACGTACTTGTCTCTATTTGTTAACTGAATTTATTGGAAGAAATGATACTAACGTATTAATTGATGAGTCATGAATGATAATACCAAAATCGTTGTTTAATTTTCTATTTCGTGGCCATTTTGATCAGGTATGAATAAAATCCAGTTACTGGCGTTTTTTTAAAGATAAGAGCTTCATTAGTATACTGCGCTGAATTATTTGTATTTTCATGTGGTATTATAAGTTGAAATATATTTTGTGAAATTGGTTCATAATTACTTTGTATTTCTTTCATTCCCCTTGTATACTCCCGGTTTCTAGCTCCATATACGTTCTTTTGTGACAAAATAAAATACTTGTCTTGCTGAAACGATCAAATATACTTTCCCGTCATCTAAAAGAACGGACGACACGTAATCTATGTCAAGTATTTGTAATATCTAAATTTTTCATTTGTAAAATATTTTTCAACGCTTGCGTTAAATCTAATGTATAATGAGAAAATATTATACCCCTTAATATCACATAACTGCATATAATAATAAATATATGAAGATACATTGTCGAGCTTAGTGGATTGTTTTTAATGCATTAGGTTATTTCTCATGGAGTCCTACCCCCTTAGAGTCTAGAAAATTTTTCCATATGGCCCTGATCTCAACAGTTGCCTCTACTCAAAGATAAGATACCGAATTTTTCAAAAAAGATTAATGAAGTCACGTGGTTATTGTATGGTAATCTAGGGGAAGAAGGGGTGATATTTTGTAAGCTTGACCTCATATCTGAAATCAGTGACCCAAAAGAATACGAAAATGGCAAGGAACTTTATTATTACTTTAAATTTGCGTAAATTTACTCTTAGGAGTGGCTAATAAGAATGAAGGGGGTGACATCAAATTTGAGGGGTTGTTTCACATTAAAAATAAGATTTTTTCTAGATTGGATTTTAGTTTTAATAAACCTACCTATTTTATACCCCACTGATTTAAATACCAATATCTAACCAACGTATGGTTTAATACAGTCGCATAAGCAATATTGGCTCGTTCATTTATATCTATACAGATATAAGCGTTGTGCTTTCTGCATTTATAAATATAGATTTACGAGTCCATACTGCTTATGCTTTTGCTTTGGTGTTAAGCGTTTTTAGCGTGATCAACCTTTTTTTTCTGCTGTGACGTTCCACTGGTTATTTCCACGCCATGTAACCGCAGCCTTACACATCAATTTCATGATGTAAAAGTACAACGCTATGCTGAGTAGACGCATATTTTTTCTATCAGAATCAACCAATCAGATTTGAGGTCAAACAAACGCCATGTTGGTACATGCGTTCTACTACCAATTTTAAAGTTTAGGTAATGACATACGCAGGATTGAATACTTTTAAATTGTTAGAATATGCTTAAGTGCAACGCAAAAAGTTGTGCTTACAATAATGGCGATGCAAGAAATTTAAATATTCAAATTTTTTCATTTCCAGGTGATAAAGCATTGGTTTTCAAATGGATGATATAGAGGCTTAGAAGAAAAATGTCAACTTTAAAAACGTTTTGTTGACTAATGTACAATGTATGATTAAGAAAAAAGTTTCTGAATTCAGGAAAATAATTTTTAATGAACAATAATAGCTACAAATGTTCAATACACTTTAAGGAAAGTTGCTTTAAAGACAAACCAGATTGGAGTATTTGTTTCGCTGTAAAAGTTACTCACCCAAGAGACAGACTCAAAAGAAAAGGATTATGTTTTTAAAAAATATGCACCAGGAATTTCTGCTCTGGCGTGTTCTAATTTGAAAATTAAAAACATAAAAAGTATCAACACAAAATCAGTATGTATATCTTCGCAAAAATCTTCAGAATTAGGATTGTTAGTATTAAGCCTATCACTACTAATATTGAGTACATTCCTCAGAAAAGTATACGATTCGATGGAAAGTACTTATTTGATCAAGATTCTGTACAATCTTAATTTTATATAAAAATTAATTCTAAACTTTAATACG
Organism: Copidosoma floridanum; assembly: GCF_000648655.2. The sequence continues at coordinate 407,030 of NW_019380845.1, forward strand.
TAAAAAAGTATAGCACATTACATTACAACGGGCTAAATTGATAATCCGCTCCCGGTGGTGAAGTTGCCCCCCGAGGCAAAGCCAAGGAGGCAAACTGCCAGAGTGGTCTTATTGAGGGACGTTCTGTGTAGTGTATACTATTTTTTATACTGCTTCGGCCGAAAATTCGTGGTTCATTAGCCATCAGAAAACAATTAGATTCAGTGGTAATAGGTTATGTTTAGGGCAAAAGTGAAGGGCCTATATCATCAATTAACATTTTTCTGACCCGCGCGAAGCGAGGATTATTGGTTAGCGGATGTTAACAGGCCCGAAAAGCAAAATAAGTCGATTAGAACAACTTAATTTTCTAAAAAATCCTTTCAATTCTATGAGGTATTAAATGACCTCTTATAAAATTGTATTATTTGATAAATGTTTTTGCATATCATTAGCATTCAAACATTTATACGCCAATATACTTATTTCTTGGACTCCTGGACATTATAAGATTTTCCACAAATCATTTAATCACTGTTTTTATATCCAGATTGAGGTAAGATATTTTCTACGTTGCATATTACCGAAAAAAATTACATGCATCACACGAAAAATTTATTAGTCATACCCAAGTTGTGCGCGTGATCCATGTAGAAGTTTTTTCACAGCTCGAAAAAAATAAATAAACGCAGCGAAGGTAAGTACATAATATTTATCCACTTTTCCACTGCTGCTCTCTCTTTCTCTCTAATAGGGTATGGCGAGATTATCGATGTTACAGAACTGATGAGTTTCATACTGCTTACAAACAACTGCGCTATGAAGTCAAATTGAATATAAAAAATGCTATGTATGTATATTATTGACGTTTTTTTCTAAATGCAAAACTGCATTAACTTGGAACACCATTAGGTCATTGGGTTTAATTAGATATAATGAACCCATTACAGATTTTCCTATACTTCCTACAGAATTAACTTAACAAGCACCTTATTGAACCGCAAGAGTCTCAATTACTACCGCTGCCCCAAGGACCGAGAATTTTTCGAGACCATCGTTTTTACTTTTGTCAAATTGAATTACCAAATACAATAGAGGCCTTCAACTGTGCACATTCTAATGCAACCGGAACTGGTGCATTAAGCTTAAGATTTCTCAAAATATGACTACTGGTTATTTTCCCATTTTTAATTGGCATATTTAACTCATCACTCTAGTCTGGCGTTTTCCAGATGCATGGAAGTGAGCATTAGTCTTGCCAATGCCCAAAAAGATTAATCTTACTCTGGCATGCGACTTCAAATCAGTCAGCATACTGTGTACTTTGAGTTAGATTTTGGAGGCAATTGTGTTGAAACAAATAATTAATTATCTTGATGGAAATGATATACTCGATTTTTTTCAATCTGGTGTCCGAAGGCAGCACAGCTACCACACTGCACTGATTCGCATAGTCGACGACATTAGAGAGGCTATGGGCAGGAACTGTATTACATTGATAATAAGCCTTCATCAGTTACGAGCTTTTGATGTGGTCACTATTGACTTACTTGTTGCCAAACTTTTGACCATTGGCTTCTCTAATGTTGCGGCATCGTGGATCAGGTCTTACTTGACTGAAAGATCGCAGACCGTTCATACACCTACTGGTGAACTTTCTCAGACACACTTTCGTAGCTCCGGTGTGCCTCAAGAAAGTTTACTTGGGCCATTGCTTTTTCAGATTTTTTAAAATAATATTTCAGTGATTTGTAGAGATTGTAAATATATTGATGCTGATGACTTTTGTTTTTATTTACAAGGTAAGGCCCAAGAGACCAGAAATATTATACAGAAGGCTAATAAGATTCTAGCAGACATCTCAAAATGGTTAGATATTAATAGCCTCATTGCTAATGATAAAAAAACAAAAATGACATGGTTTGGCACCATAGGTATAAATAGTCGTCTATATGAAAATAACTCATTGCCTGATATATTATTTAACGGTGTGATTATTGAGACCACTGAAAAAGTTAAGCTAGTGGGAGTCATGCTCGATAGTTCATTAACATGGAGACTACATTGTACGATAGTCGCAAACAAATGCTACTCTGTTTTAGCACAGATAAGGCGCTTTGAGAACAGTCTCTCGAGTAACACTAGACTTCTCCAGGTACGTTTACTTATATTTCCACACCTGGGTTACTGTGCGTCTCTTTTTTATGGCCTATCAACGGAAATGGAGCTTAAGATGACTCGTTGCATGAATGCTGCCCTTCGCCTCATTCATGATATTCGAAAATTTGAGCATATCACACCAGCTTATAAGAAATATGGTATTATGTCATATTCTAACGAAAGAAGATATGTTATACTGTGCCTTTTGCAAAGAATCCTTACATCAAAAAAGCCTAGATATATTGCTGAACTATTTACTTTCAAATCTGTCCCCCCAAGTGCAATCAACCTCAAAAATTCGTATACTGCAGAGTTACTAGAGACGCGTGTTGATATAGATGCTTATATACATTCATTTACCATTGGAGCTGCTTTTAAATGGAATGCATTGCCTGCTAATCTACGATCCATCCTAACTCTATTGTTTAAAAACAGATTATTTAAATATACCATTAGTGAAGATTTTAGACTCAAGTAATAAAATTATGTGTTCTTTTATACGTTGTTACTTGCGCAATTAAGCTAGCCTACAGTTTTAAAACTTTAAGAACACTGTAAGTAGTAGATTTTATTATATTTGAATTTTACTATTTAACTCGTTTTAATTTATTTTAACTATTAATTTACACTTTATCTTAATTAACTTATTGTAATTAAGTTATCTGTAATATATCATGTACTAGCGGCCCTCCCATCTCGGTTTCGCCAAAGACTTACTAAATGGAGCACGGTAAGTGTGTTGATATGTAAAGTAAAACGTTTTCAGATAAAAATTTTACATTTATTTCTACCACTTCTCAGAACAAAAATCTTCTTATTAAAAACATATTTGTTCGGAAAACATACAGTTAATTTAGTCCAGTAAAAAGCTATAAAAAGTGAAAAAAATATAATTATGCTGTGTGTAAGTACCGTGCATTTCCTATGTCATAAAATAATCCCCTAATGCATCATAAAATAATGGCCCTAAAATACGGTGGATTTGCAGTTTTTCCCGTATAATTTATGGGCAGGGCTATTTTTTTAAGCTGTAAAGATTTAAAACTCACAAAAAATATATAATTACGGTACAAGGCCCGAAAGTTGTATTTCCGGGCGTGCGATGGTTTGACGGCCGAGGCGAAGCCGAGGCCGTCAAATCGCACTTCAGTGAATAAACCTTTCAGGCCGTGTGTCGTATAGTACTTTTCTTCACTCCCCGTAGAAGTTTTTTCACAGCTCGAAAAAAATAAATAAACGCAGCGAAGGTAAGTACATAATATTTATCCACTTTTCCACTGCTGCTCTCTCTTTCTCTCTAATAGGGTATGGCGAGATTATCGATGTTACAGAACTGATGAGTTTCATACTGCTTACAAACAACTGCGCTATGAAGTCAAATTGAATATAAAAAATGCTATGTATGTATATTATTGACGTTTTTTTCTAAATGCAAAACTGCATTAACTTGGAACACCATTAGGTCATTGGGTTTAATTAGATATAATGAACCCATTACAGATTTTCCTATACTTCCTACAGAATTAACTTAACAAGCACCTTATTGAACCGCAAGAGTCTCAATTACTACCGCTGCCCCAAGGACCGAGAATTTTTCGAGACCATCGTTTTTACTTTTGTCAAATTGAATTACCAAATACAATAGAGGCCTTCAACTGTGCACATTCTAATGCAACCGGAACTGGTGCATTAAGCTTAAGATTTCTCAAAATATGACTACTGGTTATTTTCCCATTTTTAATTGGCATATTTAACTCATCACTCTAGTCTGGCGTTTTCCAGATGCATGGAAGTGAGCATTAGTCTTGCCAATGCCCAAAAAGATTAATCTTACTCTGGCATGCGACTTCAAATCAGTCAGCATACTGTGTACTTTGAGTTAGATTTTGGAGGCAATTGTGTTGAAACAAATAATTAATTATCTTGATGGAAATGATATACTCGATTTTTTTCAATCTGGTGTCCGAAGGCAGCACAGCTACCACACTGCACTGATTCGCATAGTCGACGACATTAGAGAGGCTATGGGCAGGAACTGTATTACATTGATAATAAGCCTTCATCAGTTACGAGCTTTTGATGTGGTCACTATTGACTTACTTGTTGCCAAACTTTTGACCATTGGCTTCTCTAATGTTGCGGCATCGTGGATCAGGTCTTACTTGACTGAAAGATCGCAGACCGTTCATACACCTACTGGTGAACTTTCTCAGACACACTTTCGTAGCTCCGGTGTGCCTCAAGAAAGTTTACTTGGGCCATTGCTTTTTCAGATTTTTTAAAATAATATTTCAGTGATTTGTAGAGATTGTAAATATATTGATGCTGATGACTNAGTAAATTTTGTAAAGTTTCATTCAAAAAAGCTATATATATATAATTGTTACCTTTGACAATAGATGTGTGTGATTTGGAGCTTCCGATAGGAATCGCACAATGTGTTCCCATTTAAATACAGAAGCCTTCTTAGGCTGGTAACCTTTACCAAGATTTTTGAGTAGATTTTTAAATTTTTGAAAATTGGATATGTCACAATTTTCATACGTGTTTAGAGTTGATCGTAACATGCTCCATACGCTCCATAAAGTTGGTGGTTTGACTTTACTCTTCATCTCGTTAAAATAAACAATCAAATTGTTTTCAATAGAGCTGGACAAGGAAGATTCATTGTTTTTTTTCCAATTGTTGAAAGTGTTATACACTAGCAAATATCTTTCAAAAGACTCCTTTGGTAGTGATGCTGTTTGCACAATTTTGGTAGCTTCAACGTCAAAATTATTTAAAATCTCCTCTTCTTCAAACGAGTCGTCAAATGAAGACATTTTGATCTACAACATACACGTTGGAACAAATGTACTTACTACAATAATGAGAAAGCGAATTACAGCAGTATTTTGTCGTTTACTTACCCACGTTTGAGGTTATGTAAGCAATTAAAATTTTGGACGGTAAACATCGGCACAAATATGAAAGAGAGAGGAAACCATTGAAACCATTGAATACTGGACTCCGGACAATTCAAATCGGCAAACGAGCAGCCACAACAGGGAGGCTTTTCAGTAGTGCACTCGAGGACGTAGTGGCTATTTCGATGGCGATTGGCACTTACACTGGCCGACTCTCGATGTGTCACTCCAGCCTTCGTGCGCACGGCTTTCTGCTGTTGTAACGCCTGTCTCCCTGTAGTCTGTGCACTTGGTGCTGCTGCTATTGTTGGCTATCACTAGCTGAAGTTGAGGCTGAGGCTTGAGCTGAGACATACACACACACACACGCTAATATGATGTCAGTTGCGAATTTGCGATGCGCACACGCGTGACGGCACACGGCAGTCAAACAGTGTGATGCGGGCGCTGTCGCTGTCGGTACTGCAGTCAACAGTCAATCAAAGCCTCGAAACCAAAAAAGTCGAGGCTTAGCAGTGGAAAAATGATACTGTTTCTAAGGGGGGACGTATGGCTCGAAAGCAAAACTTTCGAGAGGGGGGTGAAGAAAAAAAAATTTTGTTCTCTCATCTCACAACTTTATTACTACAGTTTACCTTGAGCTTAATCTCTACGTTTTTATCGCAACAAAAATACAAATACATATTCTACCTATTTAAAAATTTGGAAGATTCAAGAGATTACTTCGAAGGTTATAGTGAAAAGCTGATCTTTTTCTTAACAGATTCTTTATTTATCATTTTTGATGCTGTTTAATCTCGATAAATGTTCAGTGTCATTTTCTCGACGCCTAAAATTGTACTCATTAGATGCATTTGATGTTTTTCTTTCAAATTGACTTCTTGCGACTTTTGGCATAGTTCAGAATTTTGTGAGCTCTAAAGGCTATTGTTTTCAACTTAATTAGGTTTTAATATATATGTTAGCAAGGTAGTTCACTGTCTAATGACCCTGAAAAGGGCCGGTGAGCTTTTTAAGTGAACTCTTTCTTGACTGAAGTTTCCAGCAAACGTGATTGCCTCTATACCTCAGAGTGATCTTTTCTGGCCTGTTATTGTAGCACTACACTAATCGGGAGGAAAACTACAGCGTTTGAAGATTTGAAAATAGTTGTAGAGCTCTTTCCCAACCTCTTCTGGTAAAACGTCGAAGACGTTGGTGTCAAAGCACCTTCTTTTTTCGCAGACTCAGTTATTTTGGTGATCCAAGGTGAAAATATTGGTTTGAAATATAAGGTGATGCTTGCCCGTTGGCTCAAGTTTATTTTTCCTTCATAGCTGTTAGATTCGCTTAGCGCAGACCTTGGAGAGGATCGGTGATTCCTTGTTGAATGCTTAGAGTCGAAAGGGTAATATAGGGTCGTCGGTCACCAAAGTTCCCTGTCTTGCGACGAACAACTTCACTCGTGACGTCTGCCAGAGAATGACTAACTTGGTTTAATAGTGGCCGGCTTTACGGAGTCTTTTCGTCGATACATCGTTTCCGGAACTAGTAGTAAAAATGTATTTGTTGGCAAGGTAGTTTAAACTTAGGAGGCCCTCAAAATAACCGATGAGATTGATGGTTAAATAAGAAACTTTAATACTTGTAATGAACCTGAAAAGGACCAGTTGTGATACTTTCAGCCGTTCCTTGTGATTATTCTTGATGATGGAGAGCCAGCTGTGGGTTGCTTGACTCTTATCCTCTGGGTCTCTGCGTAAAAAGACTATGGTGGACGAAGGTACGCTGCTGACTAAAGAATATCTCGTCTTCGGGTCATTCCCCGGATAACCAACCACTTATCGTTAGTCAGAAAAGTGGGCCTGGAGAATACCATCTCTGTAGGTATGCCGTTGGGACGACCACAAAGAAGGAGGCCGTTGTGGCTGCTCATACTCTTCAGGGCTGTCTTTTCTGGCTTGCATTTGAAGTAGAAAATTCTCTGACAGCACCAGGTCTGATGGTTGAACGGCCACTAAACGGCCAAAGCGTTGGAACAGGTTGTGCTCTGGCTACACACGTCTCCTGGTATTCCACAGGAGACATTGTCGTTCCTGACGCCTATTTTTCCGTGGCACTCGGGTATCTAAACGATCCCGGGTAATAATCGATTTATTTCGATTGCCCATGAAAGAAGAGCTTCATTGGTAGCCAGGATGCCCAGCTGCACGACTAACAACTCTGTTCTTGGTGTAATGCGGACCAACGACTACGATTATCGACAACTTGATGGGGCATCTTAAAACCACTCTTCACTATCTTTAATTGCGGGTGGCTTTAATTCTACCTCAACGCCACCTAACGGATCCTACTGAAATAAAACGCAAAGCTAGCTTATTTTAGCGAAACTTTGAGCTTATTTGTAGCTATTGTTATTAACTTTTTTAAGAAAAAACCATGCGAAAACCATCTCGGAATCATCAAAAATCAGTATGCAAAATTTCAGCAAAATCGGTTCAGTAGTTTTTGTAGTTAGCGATTATAACGGTTTTAGCAACTTTGCTTTATATATTAGTAAGATTATTGTGAGCTGCGTGTCACTAACTTTGTATAAACTGCTTTCAGCAGTCTTGTAAAAACTTTTAGCCTAAGCTAATATGGACCGCAGCTTAAACAAACACACTCTACATTCTACTCTACGCTCTCCTCTCTTTAATCCTCTCTACAGCCTAAAACTCATACTTTGCTCATCTGATCGATTTATTTCTAAATCCCAAAGATAAATGGACTGCTCTTCGTAAACTCAACCTCACTGGCTCCAACCTACCATCACCCACCCAACTCTTTTTCTCAGACACTCTCATTCATAGAGATATTAGAATAGAGTGCGAAAGGTACTTGCAGCCTGTAAGTTAGCCCGATAGGGAGTGCGAGAGAGAAAGATTCGAAAATTACCCTCTGTCTCACTCCAGCCGACCGCTGTGATTGGCTCTCGCATGCAGAATTTTTTAACCAAACAGTGCGTGGAGGGAGCAGAGCAGACGGTGTGAAACTAATGCCATCACTTGCAGATGATTGTCAAAACATGTAGTAAATATAGTGTACATGAATTTGTTATTTACTTTTACTAGTGCGTACAAATTATTAGAGCTACACGAAAATAGCACAGGATGAAGTATTGTTGTGTATGCAAGGTTCCGTATTCTCCTTTGGATACTCGCAGTTTGCACGCGTAAGAAAAAATAAATCATTGTAACCTCAAAAAAATTTTTGTAAATAATATCGATAATAATTATAACCTATTGTTTTTTTAGTCCACCTAAAGATATTGAATTAAGGAACAAATGGATTGAAGCTATCAGTTTGCCACCAGAAACATTCAATGTAAAAAATGTACACATTTGTAGCGATCATTTTAAAAACGATAGTTTTTATCAAACGTTCGAAGGACACCGTGTTAGAAGATTACTGCCCTCTGCTGTGCCAAGTGTTCCGCTCATGGATCCAAGTGCAGAGGTCACGCAAGCGACGAGGAGTACGTCAACGAGCAAGGATGAAACATTATCGAGTACCGTTCATCGTGCAGCTTTGAGCGAGGCTTTGAGCGTAGATGATGGCTCTGCTTGCATTTCAGAAAATCAGAAAGCTGAAAGCAGTAATATTCATATTCAAAATTTGGACGCTAATGCTGATACTATGAATCCTACAAAGTATGATGAATTCATTAATTCAAGTGGTCGTAGTGTTCCTTGTACAACTGACTCGTCGCAGGCTTCACTTGGTATGGACGACGGAAGTGGCACGAAGAAACGGTAATTAACGTTTTTGTATTGACATATTGATTAGTATCTTATGAGCTAAAGTCTATTTCATTAATTATATAGAAAACGGACAGATGACGAGGACAATAGATGTTCCAAAAGGGTAAGATTTGCCGATGGATCGAATGTTTATTTTCTATCCAGAAAAAATTTCTCATCTGATGAAGCATGGAAAAAGTTTGTAATATATACACGGTTAAAGAATTCGAAAGCTGCAGCTGCTCACAGTAAAAGTTATCGAAATAAGAAAAAAATTTTGAGTTTGAAAGGTATGATTGAAGTGCTTCGAAAGAAAAATGAGACAGGTGCAGTAAACTTGTTAAAGGTGAATTGTTTGAATTGTATCTTTTTATATTTTTTTTGAGTTTTAAATAATTAATGAACATGTTTTTTTATTGATTTGAATATGAAACGAAATAATTTTTTCATATTCTATGTTTACAATCCAATGAACCTACTCCTATTGATTTTTACTCTTTCATGAAGAAACCAAATTTTCATATATTTTTTTTTTTAATGTATCTAAAATTGAAATAATGTTATTGGATGATGGGTGATGTTTACTGTAAAATGTGATTTTTATATCGTTTTTAAATATTTAAAAATACAAAAAAGTCACAAACAATATCAACTTGTTTTTATTTCCACAGAAACCCGAAACATCGTCAAATTTAAAGTATCCAACTAACTTTATATATGCTGAGTGATTCATTTTTTAATTTTATAATTTTATAATTCTTCATTACGAAAAACCAAGAAAAATTTAGTTGATCAAGGAAAGCAAAGAGAGCTAGTTTCTGTTGTCAAAAGCAAAACTGTCAGGACTGGTTTCATGGGATTCATAATTTCCCTAAAGAACCTGTGTAGCTTAGCGTCATATTTGATCACAAACCATTACTTGGACTACTTATTAAGCTACAAGCTCTGTCAAGATCACGTTGAACTTTTATTTTCCTTGATCAGACGCATGAACGGGCACAATAACAATCCGACGACAGTACAGTATATGAGTGCTTACAAGAAACTTGTGTCTCATAAAATAACATCTATCACATCAAAATCAGCAAACTGTTTGCCTTTGGACGCAACTTTATTGATATCTAAAGATGAAAATATTGATGAAATAGTTGAATGTAAAAAACATGGTGATATTCAATCATCAAAAGCAATATACACGCCAAGGTCATCGAAATCAACAGCTTTCCAAAATCGAATTATTCTTCATCAATATCTGATTATGTACCCAGATGGGTACCTGATATTAGCACTGATCATGATTATTTTTCTTTTGTGTCTCCATGGAGTGCAGGTGAATACTTGAAGGAAATAATTGCCTATTTGGCTGGTTCAATTGTGAAGGTGTTAAAGGAAAAGATTCACTGTGAACTATGTCATCAGTTACTAAGTGGGTCTCCAGTAATGGATGAGAGCAAACTTATTTCATTGAAAAATTGGGAAGGCTTGAACATAGCATCCAACGATATTTAGCTGATTTGCCAAACTACTGAGACAGTGATAAGAATGAACAAACATTTATTTGAAACAAACATTTTCACCAAGTTGACAATTAAAACATTGCAAACTCGCCCAGGACATGTATTGAATGACAGACATCTTCTGGAGCAGGAGTTAATGATGGACCATAGGTCTCAGCTCATTTTACTAGTGATTGGTAGTTCCTCGATATGCGATTGAAACATGAGGGAAAACTATTGAGCAGTGCCACTGAAAGAATTAGGGTGAAAAATAATAAAATTACGATTTTTAAAGGACAATAGTATTTCTTGGTCCAGTCCAAGTTTATGAGTATTTTACATTTACGAGACGTATTATTTAAATTATATGANTGCTGAGTAATTCATTTTTTAATTTTATAATTCTTATTTCTTGTAGGATTTACCACCACACCTCCAAGAACTTATAATTCGCATTAAAAACAACAAGAAAACTGTTGCTTTTCCCCCTGCTTTAAAAACGTTTGCTAGAACGCTGCATTTTTATTCACCATCAGCTTCTAACGTAGTTCGGGAATCTTTTCTGAAGTGCCTACCGTCAGTGCAAACGTTAGGTAAATGATTGAAAACAGACGATTTTAAGCCAGGAATTTCTCATGAAATAATCAAGGTTATCTCTGAAGTGGTAAAAAAGGAGAAAATCAAAGGAAAGAAGATAGCTTTAATTTAACGTTTGATGAGATGGGAATCAAAAAAAATCGAGAGTGGGATAAAAATACACACACTTGGAGATGCTTGGTGGGCGCTGGAGGATAACTCTTAAAGACTGATGCAAATGGGCAGTCAAAACTGCGTCAAAGGCCTTCGTATTCGTCCTGGTCAGCGTTAATGGAGGTTTTAAGGCTGCTGTAGCCTATTATTTCATCAACTCATTAAATGGAACAGAGAAGTCGATACTACTCAAAGATCTTCTGATTGTACTAGGTGAAAATGAAATTGATGTAGTTGAGGTAACCTTTGACGGAGATCCCGCTCATAAGACAGCTTGTGAAAGCTTGGGAGCGAATTTAAATTATGCAAACAGTGCAACTTTCAAGCCGTTTTTCGAGCACCCTCTTAGCGGAACACCAGTGTACATATATTATGATGCTTGTCATTGCTTGAAACTTGTGCGTAACTATCTGGCCGCACATAGTCCATTCATCGATGACAATAGTAGAACTGTATATTGGCGATTTATTGTAAGAATGAACGATAAGCAAAACACAGAAAAATTGCACAGTGCCAATAAAGTAACGAACAGACATATTTTTTTCACAAATGAAAAAATGAAGGTGTTTTTGGCAGCTCAAACACTAAGTCGTAGTACTGCTTGTTCATTAAAATTTTTAGAGGATGAACTGGGTGATAAACAATTTACTGGCGCGCAAGCAACAGCTGAGTTCTGCAAGAATTTTGATGAAATTTTTGATTTACTGAACGTTCGTAGCGCATTCAGTAAAAATCCTACAAGAGTTCCACTGAGTGCTAAGTCTTTTTCTGAAATCGAAATGAAAGTGAACCAGTTCGTCTCTTACATTGAATCATTAAAATTTTTTAAACCGTTACGAAAAATCAAGAATAATTTAGTTGATCAAGGAAAGCAAAGAGAGCTAGTTTCTGTTGTCAAAAGCAAAACTGTCAGGACTGGTTTCATTGGATTCATAATTTCCCTAAAGAACCTGTGTAGCTTAGCGTCATATTTGATCACAAACTATTACTTGGACTACTTATTAAGCTACAAGCTCAGTCAAGATCACGTTGAACTTTTATTTTCCTTGATCAGACGCATGAACGGGCACAATAACAATCCGACGACAGTACAGTATTTGAGTGCTTACAAGAAACTTGTGTCTCATAAAATAACATCCATCATATCAAATCAGCAAACTGTTTGCCTTTGGACGCAACTTTATTGATATCTAAAGATGAAAATATTGATGAAATAGTTAAATGTAAAAAACATGCTGATATTCAATCATCAAAAGCAATATACATGCCAAAGTCATCGAAATCAACAGTAGCCTTTCCAAAATCGAATTATTCTTCATCAATATCTGATTGTGTACCCAGATGGGTACCTGATATTAGCACTGATCATGATTATTTTTCTTCTGTGTCTCCGTGAAGTGCAGGTGAATACTTGAAGGAAATAATTGCGTACATGGCTGATTCAATAGTGAAGGTGTTAAAGGAAAAGATTCACTGTGAACCATGTCTTCAGTTACTAAGTGGGTCTCCAGAAATGGATGAGAGCAAACTTATTTCATTGAAAAATTGGGGAGGCTTGAACATAGCATCCAACGATATTCAGCTGATTTGCCAAACTACTGAGACAGTGATAAGAATGAACAAACATTTATTTGAAACAAATGTTTTCACCAAGTTGACAATTAAAACATTGCAAACTCACCCAGGACATGTATTGAATGACAGACATTTTCTGGAGCAGGAGTTAATGATGGACCATAGGTCTTAGCTCATTTTACTAGTGATTGGTAGGTACCTCGATATGCGATTGAAACATGAAGGAAAACTGTTGAGCAGTGCCACTGAAAGAATTAGGATGAAAAATAATAAAATCACGATTTTTAAAGGACAATAGTATTTCTTGGTCTAGTCCAAGTTTATGAGTATTTTACATTTACGAGACGCATTATTTAAATTATATGAATATATAAATAAATGTGAGTGTGTGTGTAATACAAAATTTTTGTGTATGTTAAAAAATTTCTTGTTGCATACAATATTAAGGTAAAGTACCCAATTGTGGTCCCCTTACCCCAGTTAATGGTCCAAATCTGAATTAACCATTAATAAATAATTGTTAATCAAGTTTAAAGCCTGTAAATTAATAGTAAATCAAAACATAAGGCATTGAGCAAAGAATTAAATAAATTTTCTCCCGATTATCATAAAATTAGCATGTTTTTCAACGTATTTATTATCGTCATATGCAGTGCATATAGCAAGTCGGTTAAGTTGTGCAGGTGTCAATGCGCTTTTCGTCTACTTTGAAATACAGGTTTAGAATTTTGTATTATGTTTTGTGCAATGTTTTTCATATGAATCGAAAGCTTATAGTTTAAGGATTTGACGTATTACCAAAAAAAAATTGAAAAAATAGAATTTCATTAAAAATTTCGATGGTCCATCAAAAGGTGTCCTTATGGTGAATGTACCCCAGTTTTTGGCCCGTCATTACAACGGTCCATAATTACCGGCCCTTTTGCTCAGTCCCACTGTTCAAGCGAAGTACCCCAATTGTGAGAGTGTATTTTTTTATAGTTTGCTGGTTACAATGATTTAATCGTCAGTAAATCAGTTTTAAAGTGCTACTGTAAGTATAATTTACCGTCTCAATCACACAATTGACTCAGTGATGATTGTTGTACGATTACTTAATATAAACAGATTCACATAACCCTACTTATGAAGAAGTTGCTAATGCTTTTAAGTTTTCATTAAATTCAAGCCTTTATTGATGATAAAAGTTCAAAAGATGCATGCACACTTTCAATTTTCCTTACTGTTTTTCACAGAGGTACTTATATTTTCAGACAGAAATGGATTCAAAAGATGTTATCAAAGGCTTTAGAGAAAAAATAAAAAAAGAAGAAATTATTGAAACTAAAAGAGGTTTGATCGAAGAGAAAAAGAATATTGAAAATGATAAATTTACATTTGAAATGAAACTTAAAGATATTCAAAAACAGATTTAGGATTTGCAGTACGATGTAAAATCTGATAGTTAATTTTCAAATGTATCACGAGAACTTCTTGTAACTGTATACCTAAGTGTTCATTTTTTGAAATTAAATCTAGGTATATTTTGTAACATTACAATTTTACTGTGATATCATAACTTTAATGAATATTTAAAATAAAAGGCTATATTAGTAAATATAAATTACTAAATCTTCATAAAAAGTTCATAATATACTTGCTCTGCGTAAATAATGCGAAAACACACAGCGGTCCAATAATTGGGGTACGCAAGGTCTTTGCCATGGAATATGCATGGTCCAACAACTGGGGTACTTCGCCGTCTAGTCTCAAAAATATGGTCTTAAAGGTCATATTTTTAAAAGCTAATTATTAAATAAATGAGCAAAAATTTTAAATTAAATCTAGGTATATTTTGTAACATTACAATTTTACTGTGATATCATAACTTTAATGAATATTTAAAATAAAAGGCTATATTAGTAAATATAAATTACTAAATCTTCATAAAAAGTTCATAATATACTTGCTCTGCGTAAATAATGCGAAAACACACAGCGGTCCAATAATTGGGGTACGCAAGGTCTTTGCCATGGAATATGCATGGTCCAACAACTGGGGTACTTCGCCGTCTAGTCTCAAAAATATGGTCTTAAAGGTCATATTTTTAAAAGCTAATTATTAAATAAATGAGCAAGAATTTTTAGTAAATTTTGTAAAGTTTCATTCAAAAAGGCATTTAAAATAAATTAAACAAATAACTTTAGCATACTATCGGTGTTTTGTGTGTGCAATATTTATTATATTGCTGACCTCAACATTTAGGGGACCACAATTGGGTACTTTACCTTACTGACGGGATATTTATAATTCTTATTCTTTTATTTTGTAAAAGTTGTCTTTTTTAAAATAGTCTTTTGGTTATTATTCAGTATGTATTATGTAAACGTGGTTTTTTTCATCAAGAAATAAAAAACTCTTAAGACTGTCAACAATATATTAAATGGCTTACAGAAAGATAAAAACAATTTAATCCAAAAGGATTTAAATTTGAGGAATTTTTTTTCACAGGCATGATATACGTTAGTTGTATTCGATAATGTTTTTGAGTGATAAAAAATGAGGATATTTTTTTGACTTTATTAATACTATAAGTTTTAGTTTGAATAAGTTAAACAGCTGCTCGTCTGCTCCGCTCCGTTCTTGCGGTGTGTTCTGCATTCATGCATGGTTAGAAAATGCAGGTGATAGGAGCATTAGGAGCCAATCACAGAGGTCAGTTGAAGTGAAACGGAGGGTTATTCTCGCATCTTTCTCTCTCGCACTCTCTGACGTATCGTTCGGTCATTAACGCACTCTATTCTAATATCTCTATGCTCTCATTTCTGCATATTCCACCGTCTCTGCAACCATTTCACCACTCACTTCAAATAACCTTAATCTAGTACTCAACAGCACCACCTTCCCCACCCTTCTGCTCCAGTTTTTCACTTTGAACCCACAACGCTATCACCTCATCCATGACGCAATAGGTCATGACGGCTTATCAAATAAAATGCTTCGTTTCTTTCTCTCTGTGTCATCCTACCATATCTTACATTTTTATTAAACACCCTTATACAGCACGCATATTTCCCTACCCTTTGAAAAAGGGCCTTGTTACTCCCCCTGGCTAAAATCCGTCAACCTACCTATCCATCTGATACCCGCCCAATAGTCTCTATCTGTGAAATATCCAAATCATTTGGATGCATACTATTCCGTCAACTCTCTGATTTTATCTTAAACAATAATCTTTTAGATCCCCGCTAATCAGGCTTAAGGAGGGAGTACAGCACTCAGTCCGCCCTTCTTGGCGTAACAGAGGATACCAAGGAGGCGATAAACCGTTAGGTAGTCACTATCATGATGTAAAAATACAAGGTGTGGCGTTCGGAGATCTCATTTTCGTGCCGTTCTGCGCCTTTCATCACGACGCCATATTTGAGGGAGATGTGACTACTACAGCGTCGAAGAGCCTCTACAATAAAACGAAGTGGCCATAATTGAAACTAAAACCTATCCCCCGAGTACACCTCAAAGTGAGTCATATATATAGATGTAGACAAACGCATAAATATACATGTACGTCAATTGATGAATGATTACCTATTTGGTCAGTTTTTTCTGTGTAAATATTTACGAATTGTACGTTTGGTCACTGAACCGACTGGAATGAAAATATTGAATTAAAAAATTACGTATTGTTTCACGAGTTTCTTGATGTTAATATGCTTTATGTTTTAAGAGCTTTTGAAATTTGCAGATAGACATGTCGGCGCGATGGAAGCGTTCCTAGTTGGTCAATCAAAATGGATGCACAACGCCACACCTTGTATTTTTACATCATGGTCACTATATTGGTTCTCCTTGACTTTTTTAAGACCTTCGATACAATCCCCCACCAGATGTCGCGTCGATAGGGAAGGAAAATTGGCTTTCATCCCTATAAACTGCCGACGAAATATTAGTTTTCGTCGGATAAGTGCCATCGTTTCTGGGGCTATTTAGCGGCCCAAGGGACCTGCAAAGTAGGACCCGAGGGACGTAAGGTAGCCGCAGAGCGGTGGCGCTTACATGGCGAATCCTATTTTTCCTACCGAGGGCACACCCAACCCTCAAAAACGCCTGAATTTGGAAAGTATAATTAAGTAAGAATTCACACATGTAAATTATGTAATATTTTTGTGCCATAGCCAACGTAACCTATGCAAGTAAAACGTACAAGATTGTGTATTTTTACAGATGAATTGACTTTGTTTACAGTCGTATCATATAGATGTAACTGGCTTTGCTCCTATTTCTCAGTCAATTTATTTTGATCCTGAAAAAATGTACAAAGGTAAAGCCTTGGCAGAATCTCACGTAAGAAGTGTAGAGAAGATAAAGGGAAATATTGGTGTAATCAGAAAAATATCCGTCACCGAACATCCATATACTGTGAAATTCGAGGTAAAATCATAGTTAGTATGTCTTATTGTGATTCAATTAAATATTTTAGTTAAGTATTACACGACTCGTGACACATGCTGATTGTAACTGCATTGCTTGTTAAGCTCATGAATGTAAGCACATTTATGATGTAATTAATTATTTTGTATATACGAAAATACGACTCTGAAGGATGTGTTGATTGCATACGCGATTCAATCACATATGAAATGGGTTTTTTTTTTTCGTCCGGGTTCAATTTAAAATATTTCTCAGCTATAATACATGTTTGTTTCTTTCTTTGATTGGTGACCATGTACGTTGTTGGAAGGGAAATTTAAAGGAAATTCGTTGGTATTTTGGCGGGAATTTGTTGGTTTTTTTTTTTTTTATTTCTGTATGATTCGCAACTGTTTGGTTTTTTTTTTTCTGGATACATATATCTGGGTCAGACAATACGAGGGTTTTTAGACTTCCCTTTACGTTGTCATAATCGAGTTGTTTTTTTCTCTGGTGTTCTCTTCTTTAACTTATCTCTTCTGCACTGGTAGTACTAGCATTCGCTAATAGTATTGTGTAGTGTTTCTGTAGCAGGGTTGCTCCATTGTTCTGGCAATTTATGTTTTATGTTTACTGTGGATTTTGAGGAATTTTTATCACAGGTGTCCGCTTAGAATGTTCTGGCTTCGTTTATGAGACTGATGACTTGTATTATAGGGTTTTTCCCATACAACACGTTTGTATGTACATATGTAATGTATGTATATGTTTTTTTTTTGTTTTGCTGAGAACTATCCCCTGTAGGCTCTGCTATGTTGTATGACTATGCATGTAGATGCTACTGTTATTGTCATGGTGAAATGCTGTTTCAGATTTAATTGTGATTTTGATCCCTTATACAGTGGCGGAAATATTATCTTATATGGCTTACAAACTAAATGTGTGTGACTATTTCCCTTGTTCAGTTTTATTTTAGTCTTGTTATGTAACCGAATCTCCAGAATTTTCAGTAGTTGTCATCCTCTGATAAACGTTGATTTTGATAGTAGGTAAGGAATATCAGGGTTGGCTATGAATAGAGTACTTGACGGATTATAGCTGAGTGCGCAATTGGTAAAAATTTTTTTAATTGCAGCTGTATTTCTTGATAATTAAAATCAAAATAATTTGAAAATAAGATCTTTTTTTTTTTTGTTAAAACTTTGCATGTCTCACGTCCTTTAAAATCTACTAATAACACTGTTCTGAAGTGCGTCACATTTAATCGTAATTGTACTTGTAATTATTTTGTTATTAAATCCCTTTTTTTTTGTATTGTTAACAATGTTTTTCTTTTGATCGTTTTTTTTTCTTATAGAAAACAATAATAATAATTGTTATTTACCTATTCATTATTGTTCTTACTGTATTTTTTTCTATGGTTTCGAGTATAAACATATAATATTCTTATTATAAACAATATTTCTTATTGGTTTTTTTTTGACACTGCCTGTTCTTTTTATGGGTTGCAAAATACATTAACTCTATCTTTTATCCTATTACTCATTTTTCTGTAAGTTGGATGTTGTGCAGCCAAACAAAATTTCACATAAGTATACTCTTCTTTTTCTTAACTTCTTGTCTTCGCCTTTATTTTGCGCGTGCGTCCGAAGGTCACAACCAGAAAAAGTTTTTTTTTTCTTTTTTTTTTTTGTATTTTATCAATATTGTTCCTTTAGATAAGGGGGGTGTTGATTGTCTGAATGTCTGTTGGTTACGTAGTTATTAGTTATTTTATATTTTCTTTCCGTATAATTTGTTGCTTTCTCTCGCGGCTCGTCCAAGGGCCGCGAATTAATGAAAAACAACGCCTTTTCCTATGTATATTTATACACGTACGTTTCTGTGTATCCTGTCTTCCTATACAATATACTATATCAGTATACTATCTTTATTACTCTTTTCTTTTTTTTTTTTTCTTTTTTTTTATACCGGGTTACCACGACAGCCTACTTGGCCTAGTCACGGGGGCCACCTACTCACCACCTATGTGTGGGGGTGTATTGCCACACCCCTCTCTAGAACTTTTTCCTCGCCTCCTACCTGAATCCATGGGCACAGTGTGAGTATCTCCGGTGGAACACCTTGCCAGTTAAGCTAACACTCTCTGCACCGATGGTGCATCGGGTCCACTCACCACTGTGTAGCCTTTCCTCGGGGAGGACAACATTATTCCAGGACGTCTACTCCTCGCCGGTTAAGCCGGCGCTCTCTGCCGAAGCATCGGATCTAGGCTAATTAGCATCCCTGGAGAAGCCCTGTGTTTCAGGGGCCACTCCTCACCGGTAAGGCCGGCGATTCCTGCCCGACGCCTGCCCGAAACACTGTTTCGCATTTACCAAGGCCCGAAAACCTGTGGGGCAAGGAAAAAACCCTGGAATTACTCTGAAGGAAAATTCTACGGAAAAATCTGCCCCGAAACAGCCGGGGTTACATAGAAACTTTTCCCGATGAAAACAGTTTATGAAAAAAATCTGCATTCACCGGGAATCGAACCCACGAACCCTAGAACTGCGTTGTATCAGTAACAAGCACACTTACTACTGAGCCAACGCCGGTTCCTCTTTATTACTCTTATACTCAGTATTGCTTCTATCATTATTATTATATTATATTACTACTATTATTATTATTAACATTATGAATATTGTTATAACTATCGTCGTTGTATTCTCTTCAGTTAATGGCTTACAGTCGCTTTAAGGGTCTGGTGGGGGTGGTGGTTCAGGTGGGGGCCTTATGCGCTTTTCGTTGGGCTCCCACACTCCTTCTTCCTCTCTCTCACTCTTTTCCTCGCTCTCCGTATCCCACGCGTCCTTTTCATCGTTCTCTTCGTCTTGTTTGTTTACAGTTTGGTCGTTGCTATCTCCTTCAAAATTTCCTTCTGTATTATCTCGAGGTTCCTGGGTATCGGACTCGTCGTTTTGATTCTCATTATTATATTTGGGTGAGTGATCGCCGCTAGTTCCTTCTACAAGGGCTTGATAGTGTTGGTATCTGAGATGCATGTGTTCAAATTCTTCGTCTTTCCCCCCCATGAATTGTTGGTATACTATCTTATCAGGTGATACTTGTAGGTGTATACATATGTTTGCTTCATATTCTTGGGAGAATATAAAAGCACATTCTCCGTCACCGAATTCATGGCTGTTATTTAATATTTGTTTCGTTCCTTTTGGGTCCTTACATTTATTTATCCATTCTGACCCGCGTAGAATTTTTCTGAGCTCGTCTGTTGATTCTGTCAATCCGTATAGAATTTTTAGGTAATGGAACAGACAACTTCCGTCTCTAGGGACATCGATCATTATTAGCTGCCTGTAAGGTTCTGCGCATTGGGTCCCCGATACTCGAATCTTTGCATCCTCCTCTTCGTTCATTGCGGTTGGTGTGCTATCAGTTTCCCATACATCGATTCTTATGCTTTCTTTTCCTTTAATGACTTTCTTCTCAACGTCGATTGAGACTTTTGCTCAAGACTGATGGGTTGATTCAATAAATATTCACCTGAAATTGGTAATTTGGCCTTTTTAGTTATTATACTTATTGTTTCCGCCGTTGGGTTCTTGTGTTTCTAGCGGTTGTTGGCTCTCATGTTCGTTCGGTGCCATTCGGCTTTGTTCGGTCATTTCCGTCTCCCGCTCATCTACTTGTTGTCTACCTTTGTCTCTACTCTCTTTCTGGTCATATACCCTTCCTTTATTTTCCGATTTCCCTTCGCTTTCTTCGTCTCTGTCAGGTGTTTTTGTTGCTGCTGTTTCCCCTATTGCTTTCCTAGCTTTCCGCTCACTCTCTTTCTCCGCTCTTTCTGCTGCCTCGCTATTCCGCGCTAGTTGGTAACCCCAATGTTTTTCTTGCTCAGTATCCCTCTGCGTTGCTGCCGGTGTATCACAATGCGCGATAATAATTTCCTTTGAGTTGTGCGGTTGCTCGGCAGGGTTAGAAAAATCTGCAATTTTCCTATGTAGAGTATCTAACTGTTGTTTACGGGTTCTGTGTTGTCTTTTCTCTGTTACACCCTTGTTGATAAATGGTGTGCTCATCGTATTACCCCTTTTTCCATGTTTTTCTCTTTGCATATGTAGGCAAGTTTATCGTCCGCTGGTCCTTGCGACAGAATTTTTTCTTTATCGTTTACTGCTGTAAGGGTGTTTTTATCTGCCTTATCTTTTAGTTTTTTCGTCATTTCCCGTGCTGATCCTGTGTCTGTACTACTGCAGTTGTGGATACTTGATACCTGTTCGTTTTCTCTAAGTTTTCTAAGCTTCTTTCTAATTGCCTTCTCGTCTGGCTCGTCTGAGTCAGACGTTTCGATTTTTACTTTCCTGTTCTTTCGTACTAGATTCTTCTGTCTCTTTGTACGCATTTTATATATTCGTGCTGGTGGTGCATTTATGTCTTTGTGATTGTCCCTTTCCTGTTTTTCCGCAAGCTCGTACAGCTTCCTGCGTGGTAGTTCTGGGTTTTCTTCCCCTTCTTTGAGTACTGGATTGCGAGAAAGAGCATCTGGTGCTTTATTTTTCTGTCCAGGTCTATAAACAAAATCAAACTCATATCCACGGAGTTCTGCCTTCAATCTTGCGAATCTTAAGTCCGGTTTCTTTGATGTGTCGAAATGTTTGAGTGGTTCATGGTCAGTTATGACTTTAAATTTACGACCGAACAAATATGGCCTGAACTGCTCCTTGGCGTACACTATCGCCAATAATTCCTTGTCGTATGTCGGATATCGTAATTCACTGCCCTTCAAGCATCTGGATGCATATTCGCAAGGGTGATCTTTGCCTATTTCTCCCTGGCTTAAAAGTGCTGCGATAGCGTAGTCGGATGCGTCGGTTGTTACGATAAAGGGTTCGTTTATATCTGGGGATCTCAGCACTGGCTCACTGCACAGAACGTTTTTAAGTTTTGTAAATGCATGTTCTTGTTCCTCTTCCCATTTAAATTCGGCTGTTTTTCTTGTAAGCTTTGAGAGAGGTTGGGCTATTTTCGCGTAATCCTAGATGAAGCGTCGATAGTACCCCGCCAACCCGAGAAATTGTTTCATTTTCCTCGCATTTGTTGGTTTAGGAAAACTTTTTACTGCTTCAATTTTTTCCGGATTTGTTTTGATCTGGCCGTTGCCTACAATATGACCGAGCACTTTCGCTTCTTTTCTAAGGAATTGGCATTTTCTTGGCTCTATTGTGAGGTTTGCATTGGCTAGCTGTTTTAAGAGCCTTTTAAATCTTATCTCGTGTTGTTCCAAGTTTTCTGCGAATACCATGATGTCATCCTAATATACCTCTATCTCGCGTCCTTGTAAGCCTGCTAGTGCCAGTGTTATCACTCGCATGAATGTACTTGACGAGTCTATGCATCCCAACGGCATTCGTTTATATTGGTAATGTCCGTTTGGTCCTGAGAACGCAGTTTGATGAGCATCCACCTCGTGAATCCCTACTTGGAAAAACCCGCTCTTCAGATCTACCACGGTTATACATTTTGCAGCTGCTAAATTTTCCAAAATTTCATTCTGGAATGGCAGTGGGTAGCACGTACCAACTGTTATTTCGTTCAATAGCCGGAAATCTGTTACGACCCTCCAGCGTTTTTCTTCGTTTGGTCTCACGTTTTTCGGGACAATCCACATATTTGAGTTATATGGGGTTGTCGATGGCTCAATTATTTGTTGCTGCAGTAGTTTATCTATTTATACTTGCATCTGTTCCTTTAGTTTTATTGGATAGCGTACCCTTTTGGCAACTATTGGCTTCTCTGTTGCCGTTGTTATTCGATGCTTAAGTAAGTTTGTAGCCTTTAGTGGCTCGCCGTCGAGGCCAAGTACGAACGGATTGTACTCTATGAGGTTCCGGATGTGGTTTAATTCTTTCATGTTGCAGCCAGATTTATCGACGATTTCCATTATTTTGCTTACTCGAGCCGCTATATCCGATTTCTTAATATCTTTGAAATTTTCGATGTTACTCTTTATATGATCATTTTTTTACCGCTTACGGCATTTCTTTCTTTTATAATTTCATTATTTTTCACCTTTCCATCTGAATTTTTAGTATTAAAAAGTCCAATCATGGCTTCGTTTAACCCTTCAGCGTCGTCCCCAGCGATGCTGAATGGTTCCGCCCCTCGTCTGGTTTCACATTCGAAAACATTTACTTCTGGTACTGGTACGTCAATTTGTTTGTCTGTTATGTTTATAATTTCCGCATGTATTTTTGAGTTTTTATTTTCTCCTATAAAATTTCCAAATAAGATTCCCTCCTTTATATTTTGTAGAGGGACCCAGCCGACTTGTACGTGGCTGCTCTCATCTTTTATACGCGCAAATATTATTTTCCTTGATTTTGCGGGGATTTTAAAATATTCTGGTTTTAGTAATGAAATTCTGATGCCTTTTAATTCTAATTAATTTTCTTTGGCGCTTATGAGGCCATTATACAACTTAAAAGCATCCCAGCCAATAATGCCTTCCATTTCTATCGGAAAGGTATCGGGGACTACGTGCAGATTCATTATTATACCGTTAAGAGGTATTTTAGTCGTCCCTAACGTGCAGCGTTTTCCGTGTGTGACGCCAGTTATTAGGACTTTCTCTCTGCTCTCTATATGCGCGTCTGTAGTGAGACAGCATTCTTTTATAATTGATACTTCGGCACCAGTATCCGCGTAAAATTTTGTGCTATAAGATTGCAGCTGATTGCTGTTTAATATTACTGATGGTGGTGTGCTTCCAGTACTCGATATATTTACCTTGCGGAAAGGTAGGTTCATGCTTTCATGGATTTTTTCTTTACCAGCTAAAGGGCTACTAGTAATAAATTCTGTTTCAATTCTTTTTTCTTTGTGAGCATTCTCAGCCGTTTGAGGAGCCTGTGCAGAGTCTGTTTCTAGCGATGCTTTAATTGTTTCATTTCTCGTATACTTTTCTTTGCGTGATGTCTCGCTATCTTTACCTCCGGTGCGTATTTTATTTGACTCTGCTTGCTCCTCTCCTTCAGCTGACTCCATTTCGTTTTTATGCTCTATCTCCTTCTCTATTCTCGGGGCCCACTCGGCGCTTGGGGAGCACGACGAGCGTCCTGCGAGTTTAAATGTTCCGTGCTACGCGTGGATATTTTTTCATCAGGTGCATCATTTGTTCTATTCGGAGATCCTCTGTCGTTATAATTTTCATCCCTATCATAATTTCTGTCATAATTATAATTGCCTCTGTAGTTATTGTAGTTACCGTACTGGTTGTTGTAATTGTTATTATTATTTCGTGAGTAATCAGCGTTTCTGTTGTAGTTATTATATCTGTTGTAGCCTGTATTGTTATAAGGGTTCCTTCTATAATCGTTGTTATCGTTTTGGCTATACGTATTAGGGGGTAATTATAATTATTCCGGTAGTTAAAATTTCCTTCCGTATTTTTCCTGTTATCATTGTTGAATTGTTCGCGTCCGTCGCTTCGATTTATTTTCCCATTCTCTGCGTCTCTTACTAGTGTGCGGCATTCGCTTGTATAGTGCCCCCTGCGTTTGCAGTAAGCGCAATTTTTATCCCTTACGTTTTGTTTATCTTGTGATACCTGCACTGGTGGATCATTCGCTTTTAAGTCTGGGTTTTGAATTATCTTATTCGCTGCGTCTGCTACTAATTTCATACATACTTTTGTAGCATGCTCCCCGTATTCATTGCAATATGAGCAATATTGATAGTCCCCTGTTATTTTATTTTTATCTGTTGTGTCGCGTACTTCTGCCTGCTCATGGTTGCTCGCACGATCGTCCGTATCTCTTGTTTCTGCTCTCGCTCGGTATATTTGGGCCTCGATTCGTGCCGGCATTATTTCTCGTAGGCTTAAGTCGCTTTCCATTTTCAGCGCGGTCACTATAGCTTCACCTAACGTTTTCGGGTTAAGGCATCTTACCCTGTAGTTGTAAGGTGATTGTATCCTGTAAGTATATTGCTTTATAGCTTCTTTTTCTGCGCTCTCCTTTAATGCGTGTCGTTGCCTGGACGATAGTGTCGTGTCCGAATCGTATAGGGTTATTATTCTATTGTATAATTTTTGAACACGCCTGCTGTATTCCTCCACTAATTCCCCTCTGTACTGTTTCACTACTTTTAATTTTGCTAATAACGTGTCGACGCTTCCGATGCTGCTGTACCTATTTTTCAATTCTACCAAGAATTCGATGAGAACTGTGCCAGGCGCGGTATAAATTCGACGGCTGCTTCCTTCAGCTTATTCGCTAGTGAGCCTAAAAAAAATTTTTCATACACGGGGCTTACCGTCCACGATACTACTCTTACCATTTGTTCGAAAAGGGGTAGTTTAACGGAATCGCCGTCAAATATCGGTATGTTTGCTGCTAGGTGACTTAGTGACGATAGTGTATTCTGAATTGGGCGTTCGTAATTAGGATTTCCTGTGTAATGTGGGGGTACTGTAAATCGGTCTTGGGCGTTTAAGTAATTTTTATTTTCTTAACCTAACTCGTCCTCTCCTGCAGGATAAAGTGGTGCCGCTGTGTCCTGTCTATAATAATTATTGTCGTGGTTTGTATTGTGGGTGATGCCGGCGTTCCCGATTTCTTGCTCGCCTTGAGCTACTGGGGTTCGCATTTGTGTTTGACGCTGTGTAACTTCTCCGTACGTCTGTTGTGATAATTGATGTTTTGGTTGTGTAGGTGTAGGTATTCGATTTGTATATTGTTGCACCGCTTGTGCCACTGCTTCTTTTATTATATCGTGTAGATTTGTGTCGTGTTTGGCTTGTGTTTTATCGCTATGTGGATTAGTGACTCGTCGATTTATGTCAGTTGTCGCGTTTTCACGTTCGGTATATGAAGTTAATTTTTCAAATACGGGGGGTCTATGTGTTTCTGTGTGGGATGGCGCATCAGTTTCGTTATCGCTTATGTCTTGTCTATGAGATAACTGTCCGCGTTTTATGATTGGCGTTAATTTCCTTAACATTTTCATCATAAAAAGCTTCTATTTTTTGCTGGTCTTCTGCCACTCTGTCCATGTTTCCGGATCATCTTCTAGATTAATTTGTACTACTTCGTTATATGTGTCAATTGGTCCTGTTTCGTGTATATCTGTGCACCTCACGGCTTCCTGTAGTCCCCTTCCCAGTGTATCGTTTATTTCTACGTCGCTCATAGAGTTGCTCTTTAGTCTCTTTTTTTTCTGTAGTTCGTTTTGTGCTCTTCTAGTTCGTATATATATTTTTCTAATCGTAAAACGCCGTCGTTTCTGTATATTTTGTGTTAACCTGATAGATCCGCACGCTCTATCGAGTGTTAGTCGATAGTCTTTTTTTTCGTTTTTGTTTTCGGTTGGCTACTCCTTGTATTTATTAACTAATTTAAAAAATTTTGTATGGGGTGTTTGTCGTTTGTATCGGTTATATGCTTGTGCATGCAGTTATGGGTTGCCGCCAAGGTCTTAGGATATTGCGATTTAGAAATAATATCGATTTATAAGTTTTTTCTTTTAGGTGCGTATTTCCCTCGGGGGTTATGACCATAGTATATACGAGTAATAAAAATTCACTTACCAGATCGCCGTGACGATGGTCAGCATGACGATACTCCCGTGCATATTTATGGGTCCCTTCTTTGATCCTTCCTGGAGTTGCTCAGCTTCTGCTTCCGCTCGTTGTTCCCTTCCCCTGTGCCGTGTATCCCGTGTTCTGTGGCTGTAGTCCGGGCTTGGCGTACCGTACTTCTTCTCTTTGTTTGTATTTTCCTGGGTTTAATGAACGGTAGCTGCCTCTAGTGTCCTGGTATATTGGTCCACTGGCTTGATGTGCAGTTTTTCCTTGTCTGGTATCCTTGCGGTATCGAAGATTTTTCCGATTATATCTTCCTGTTCTCCTCTACTTTTCCAATTTCCCTTACATTGTGGCACTTGACATGCTGAATTTGGCGTCTGGCACTTTTGACACTTTTTTTCTTTGCGACGAGAGATATATTCTTTTTATTTCTTTTATTTATTACGTCAATTAAGTCGAGAAAAAATAATTAAAAAAAAATTTTTTTTTTTATCCCGCGAGACTAAGTGATTTCCACGCACGCGACAGACCGTAAAAAATTTTATCTGTATCCCACTTCTGACGCCAGCTGTTACGTGGGATTCTCGGTGCGGAAATAAATAGAAGCATGACTTGTTGTTACTTATGCTTTATTAGAATTACTTATAATTGAGGGAAGTTGTGCGTGTCTTCTCGTCTCGCGGACTTCGTCTTTACCCTCTCGCGTCTCTAGCTGATCTCCCTGTCCCTTCTCTCTACCTTTCCTATTACCTCTCTTCTCTATTCCCCTATCTTTCAGGCCCAAGCCAGCAGAAGCACACGCACGCATAGCTATATGCTATCGTACGTAACAATAATGAGAAGAGCCTAGGTCTCATGAAAAGTATGTTAGTTGCAATGAAGATGAGGTTATCGAATTATTGCATGAAAACAGTGGATCAAAACAACAATAAAATATGAAGCTGAATATGTTCGAATCAGTTTAAGGAGGTACCTCAGCCATAGAGTACCAACCTAGAAATGTCAGTAGAAAAATGTTACTATGCTTGGCTACCAATCTTAGCGCTATATAAATGTTTCGATGAGACGTGTAGATGACCTACTATTATAAGAGCAGATGTCATATGTAAACATAAGTTTTTATTGGGAAGAAAATTTTAAATGCTTATATCTTATTCTCAGGTATTATAAATTAATATACTAATAATATCTTAAAAGGTATTGAAGATTGGTTTGGATAAGATTCTAAAGGACTGATTCGTGTAACCAAATCCCAACATAAGAT
Source organism: Copidosoma floridanum (assembly GCF_000648655.2). The sequence goes on from NW_019380845.1 coordinate 434,896, forward strand.
AAGCAGGGTAAATACTAATTATTTGACCGAATACTAAATTGATAAGGAAGTAGTATCAACGCTCAAGTCATCAATAGTCTGTAATTTTTTGTTCAAAAGTATTTCTTATGTAACAAAAATTATTTATAATTAATTAAATTATTAAATTATTTAAGTGTTACTTGATTATGTGCTTACAACGAAAAAAAAATTCATGTTTTGCCAAGCCAAATTTTTTGGAGTTATGTTCGTATTTTCCGCGAACAGCGCCAACACAACATGGCATCAAAGTAAACAAGTCCCGTGAGTGTCATAAATAATTGATTGATCATTGAATTCAGAGGTGAGCTCATTGCCTAATTTCTTTACCATACTTTTCCTCGTATGTTTATTTATATCCTCCCTAATTTTCATCAAGATCTGTTCGGTAACTTTCAAGATATTTATAAAAATGTTCATATAACCTCTACTTTTTTCATTAGAGTGCATGTTACAATTTTCTCTTTAACTAACTAACCCAGGGCAACAAAAATTTAACGGTGTATTCTATATTTCTACAGCATTAATTGTACGAAGTTCGAACAAAGTCTATTCGGTAACTTCGTGGCTGAGGTACCTCCTTAAGTTCGAAAGCTCACAGAGTAAAAAGTATGACTAGAAAAAAATGTGAAGAACTTACAAATGAGTTTCTTGAGAATAATAATAAGAAAAGTTCAAAATCGATGGGCTGTGGCTTTGTTAATGAAATAAGAGCCATCAGTAAGTAAACAAGAGAAAATAATTGTATTGTTACAAGTATAGGCATATTTGTGGTACCAAAGCAATCATAGTTGTGTGTAAGCCCTGATGGATTAGTTGTAACGACTGACCAGGTTGTTGAGCTATTGATAGTGAAATGTCCATTCAATTGCAAAAACAAGCCAAACACTTTTACTGTTAAGTATCTGTTTGTTTTACAAGTGCAATTTCAAATTTGTGCTACAGGGGTCTGATCGGGGCATATGATATCTCGCAAAAGTAAGCATTTTTGTCGATTATCGGCGATACTTCCTAAACTGCGTATGCGCATTATCGTTATTTTTGGTTATTTTATAGGGATTATCGAAAATAATGCTTACTTTTGCGAGATATCGAATGCCCCGATCAGACCCCTGGTCTCATGGAATGTGACTTTTATGCTTGTTCTTCCTGTAGCAGTTATTTAGTGTGTATACATGGGGGTGATACATTTTTGTATCAAATGTGAAAGAAGTTACATTTGTTTTGCTTCAAATCCTTTTTACTAGCTTTGTTTAATAATTACAACAGCAGTAAGGAATTTAATATTTTAATTTAAAGCAAAGCACTTTTAACTGTAATTAAAAAATGTTCCTTCTATTTTGACTACGTCGCATCTAGTGACGTCTACCCACCGTAGGTAACAATACGTCGCTAACGTCCATACCATATGGCGTCCCTTGCCTGGCGGCCGCACCCACGGATCAATACCAACGCACGATCGATCGATCGCCTGCTCACCAACAATTCCCACTTTCTAACCCATCTACACCAAATTCAACATCTGGCTTAGGCCTGCAGCTGCACCTTTTTTCCAGGAATATGTTAATCAAATTTACCTTCACTCCTTGACTCACCCCCAGTCCCAGCCCTAACTATTGATCCGATTTAGGGTTTAAATATAGGATTACGCTCTGCAGGCTCGTCTTCTTTCCTCGAAAAGCAGTTGACCAGTAATCAAGTAACTAGTATTAATCAAACAAGTCATACGTGTAAGCATTTATCTAACTGTTTCGATTATTTTTGTGATGTTTGTGAATAAATAAAATAAAGTTTTGCTAATTATTCAATTGAGCTTTTCTTCTCGCGATATAAATTATCAACGAAATTATCAACGGTCATCGCAGGAGAGCTGTCGATGTTGAATCGTCCATTATACGTAAAGGTACTGATAAATTACTTTTAATATTTTGATTGCATTGAAACACTGATAAACCAAGCACATTTGCTGTTTGTGCGCTGCGCGCTACATTCAAATACTCGCTTGCAAATGTTACGTCACCGAGCCACGACGTAAAAACTGTGTTTACTTTACATAGTATTAGTACTATCTTTATGCAATTTTCAAAACAAAGACAGATGTATACTAATCAAAATATTAGCTTGCTTGATTACGTACAAACAATTTCAAAAATTGTTGTATACTTGTGCAATTATTTGTAATATTTCATTTAAATAAACTAATGAAAATATATGACGAGGCTATTTGATTTTTATTTTATTGTACAATATTAATCACACAACAATACCCAATCTATCTTTTATTTTACTTCAGAGTCTGACCTTTCTTAAAAATAACTGGTGACTGTGAATTAACGAGGATACAGCATACAAACAAAATATCTGGATAGGGTAAAATTTCCAATGTAAATGTGGTAACTATCTTATAAATTCGTACATGTTGCATTATACGGTCAATATGAATTCTTACTTTTGCAATTTGGTAAGTCTCTTCAACTTGCTTATGTGTAAAATCATGATCATGCAAAAACGGAAGCATAACTACTAGTTCATCCTTTCTACTGTTGTATAAAGGAGTCATAATTTGTGGAAAACCCTTATCAACAAGAACAACATCCCCAGGTTCTAACAAATCTAGTATCCCAGATTTCATAGTAATTGGAGCATCTGTTGCCCGCCCACCGTAAGTCTTACTTAGCAGAGAAATAAATCCACAAGGTGTACCCTTAACTACAACTTTTATTCTAAAACCTTTTTTAAAGTGTGATAAAAACTGAACTTTTTGCTCAACAGTTGATGGTTGTTAAACGACAAACTCTGTTTTATCTTTTATTACTCTGCAATTATGATAATATGGCTTAAACATGGGAGCAATAAGTTCTTGAACTTCTTTTCTAGGCTAAAAACCAAAGTCCTCACAAGCTCTTACTGAGTATTCTAAAGTAGAGTAAAATATTCTGGACAAAGTACTTCTACGTAAAAAAAATTGTACACCTACCGCTGACAAAAGTTGGTCCACTTCTCTTTTTAATTAGAAAAATAAGCAGTTTATTTTTCACACTGGTTATTGATCGCTCGTCAATACTTTCATTAATTTTAAAGATTTTCAAAAGCAACTGGAAAACTTGAGGTGTTACCCCAGCAACATCACTCATTTCTTGATCAGCTGTTATTATATAAAATCCTTGAAATACGAGTACATTTTGTGTTTAAGTTTCTTTATCTTTTACAGTCGTTGAAACAAACACTATTTTGTTTGATACAGGTACAAAAGTTTATGTTTAAGCTTTACACGTACTTAAATTTTGGACATACCACATATTAAACTGGAACTTAAACATATAACATGTTAAAACCAGCTGTCTTGTATCACTATCTTCGTCGAGAAAATTTACATCAATACTTTTATCTGGGTACGTGCGGTCATAATTGCAAGAAGAATCTTAACAATTTACAGCTGGCGTGATTTGCCTTGTTCATATGAACTTCTACTATTTTACTTTCTTCATCATCCTTCGCGTCACGTTTTATTTTTCTGTTATACCTTTGCAATAGCGTTCTCGGAAATTATTCTTAAAGGTTGTCCTAGCTGTAACGTCGAATAAAAAATTGGGCCGTACAACATAAAATTTTTTATTTTCTGAATTAAGCTTTGAATTTTATAATTTGAATTTCGCGGGATATCAGTAGCGCAAAGATCCCTCATTATCGTAAGGCACTGAGACTAAGAGCTGTCTCTCTTTAACACTGCGTCTACTGGTTGCTGCTGCAATGCCTTCAGTCCGCTCACTCGCACGTTAGAGTAAGCATCAATAATGCTACTCTTCTTTTCGTTTCTCACTTTCACCACTTAATTCATAATGTTTTCATCGACTTGTGTGTGTAAGATGTTAATATATTTTAATGAAAATTTGAGTAGTTGAGAAGTGTTGCCTCTCATTCAACCACTGCGTTGATCACATCTCTCTTGCTTCTTTTAGTCCCCGTCTGATTCAGCATCTATCTCGCTTCTTTAAATATTATAGTCCATTATCCTGATATTAAATAGGCTCCTAGGGGTGTTGGATTTCTTGTTGCCAATAAAATACTAATTGAAAATACTACCATTACTGCTAGGCGTCTAGGAAGAACTATCAGAGTTTTTTGTCTTTTTAAACTTCAGCCATGAGTTGCATCTCTCTACACGATGAGAAAATAAAATATTAGCTGTTGGAAAGCGATAAAACACAAGGTTTGGTGAGTTTATAGATGTGTTGAAACATCTAAGAACACAGCGCCTCGATGCATACTTTGTTTTCGTCTTCGACATCAGAGCTTTTGCATCTTTGCAGTTTACACCAGCTAATGCTCTAAGAAATACACAGTATAACATATATTTCATTGCCTTTTGATCAAGATGTTTTAATGCGAATGCATGAGAAAAATGTGTACTTAATACTCATAATATTATTAAAAAATTTAACCAATACAATGGTTGTAGATGTATACACAGAACTTTCTCATGATAGTGATAATGCTTATAGTCAGGTAGATAAAGCATGATAAAATGGCTGATAAGAAATTTTTTTTTACCATGACGAAAACTGTGGGAATCGCTTCGTAATATGACCCTATAATATGGAAAAATAGCTTTGCCTAGAAAAGTTGACAACTCTATTTGTTATGAAACAAATTGTGAAAAGTGACCAATTTTTTTCCTAGAATTTCGCTTATATTTTTTATTTGTCGTGATTGAATTCAAAAAATAGCTAAAGACAATTTGTTCCTTATTTGATTATCTATCGATGGGCACCGGTTAAAAGATCTAAAAAAATTTTTTCGCCAAGTTATAGTGCAAAAAAGTGCAAAAATCGTGATTTGAAATTTCAACTTTGATACAATTGTAACGTACGATATGCAAGGCATATCATACTGACTCTCCCTAGTAACAACAAGGCTACTTTAGCAAGAGGGTATCGACAGGTGAGGCGCAAGGTAATATAAGGCCCAGCGAGTTTCAAATCACGACAGTCAAGCAGTCAAGCATTCGGGTATGTATTCGCGCTCTTCAAAATTTGATCGCTATCAAGAGGGTCGAGCGTTACCAAGGAACTCGAGTGTTATCAAATCAAGACACCGAGTGATAATTACGGGAGGACACGACCAGCCTAGAACGGAAACACACCAATATTTTGCCTTATAAATGTGGAATTCTGAATAAAAGTCTTCAAGGAAACAAGTATTGATCATTCTCGCGACGCACTCCCTTATCAATCTCTTTCCCACGTAACAGTTTTAGTGCTAGGTGTGGCATACGGTAAGAGTCGGAATTTAAAAAAAATTTTATTTAAAGCTTTTAAAAAAATTCCGCCAAAAAGCACACATATTGCAGTGCCACAAGAACACGACGATAAAAAATCGAGATGCCAAGGATCCGATCAAAGACGACAGTTCCGGTTACATTCTACAAGCAGTGGTGACAGCAGCCCAGCAGTCGACAGGACCAGAATAGCAATTGCAGATAATCACAGGGTCAAGGAGACAAGCACCGAGCGCTGAAGGGAAACGATCTTCAAAATTGTGTTCTTATTGGAGTGCATATCGACAAGCACGTAAGTACATTTGTAATAAAATCAATTTTATCCCTTACCCCCGAGGCAAGATAGGGATGGCACTATTAAACGAAGATAAGGTTGTGGAAAAATTTCATTTTTTATATATAAACATTTATTATTTCGTTTGCTCCTTTTTTTAGTGTTTTCTTTTCTTAAAACTCGGGCAAAAATCACGCGAGATAACAGACTTACATACGCAGTGGACTAGGAAAATTTTTGCATACCGAACTTAAATCAGAGAGATTTTATTAGCAGGCTTTGTAAAAACACAGGAAACACACAAAATAAAACTCCCACCCATATCGGCTGAAGAATTTATCACTATTTTTATTATTATTTTTTTTAACGACAACAGATTTTCTTAAAAAAAAAAAAAATTTCTCCCCATTTACCATTAAACGAAAATACAGTGAAAAATTAAAAAAAACTAAGTGAAAGAAAAACACCGCTCTTTTACTTTCTTCCCTGGCTTTCTACAATTTCTTTTTCTCGTCTGATTATTATTCAGCTGCGACATAGGTAATTGAACGCAGACCCGCAACTATAGGAAATACTGGAAAATAGGAAATATTTCCTGTGTGTAATTAAGATAAGTTTATTCTTAAAGTCGAGCAAAGCTGCCAACAGTGTGATATTGGCTACAGGTACTTCCTAATTTCACAGTAGTTAGCGTGTAGCGTTCGGAGTTATAGAGTGCTTGCTTCCCGCTTGAAGGGCTCAGGTTCGAGATTCCACTCTCACTTCCTCCTGGGTATCTAGATGGTGTTTTTAATATGACCTAATCACCAGGATATCATATGAATAGGCTACTGGTATATAGCATTTTAACAGTAACACGAAAAAAATTTTGACAGTAACATTTTTTTGTTTCTTCGCTTATTGTTTAAAAATACTTGAACCCCCCACTTTTAGTGTTATTATACGGATAATATCACCTCATATGACGGATATACCTTACAAAAAAAAAAAGATTATTGAATAAATTCTGTTAATTAAAATTCGCTAGAAATTTATAGCTGTAAACAGCTAATTTTTATAGGTGTTATTTGTACATGATTATAGCTACTTTGCAGTCAATTATAGCTATTATTGTAGCTGATTATAGCTGTAAATACAGCTATAATTTATAGATAAAACAATAGCTAATAATTTTTGACTGAGTCCGTACATAGAGACTTCAAGGGTCAGAATCATTATAAAGAATAGCTGGAAGTTTCACCACTGACGCTTTTTAGGGTCATTATGAGTATTTACGTTCCCTACTTAACCATTAATCTCATCTGTTCTTTTAAGGGCCACCTAAGTGTAAGCTATCTTGCCAACAAATACATTTTTACTACCATTTCCGGAAGCGATTCGTCGACTAAAAGACTAAATTAACCAAAGCCGGCCACTATTAAACCAAGTCAGCCATTCACTGGCAGTCATCACGAGCGGAGTTGTTCTTCGCAAGGCTGGGAACCTCAGTGACCGTCGACCCTATAATACCCTCTCGACTCGAAGCATTCAACCAGGAATCACTGATCCTCTCCAAGGTCTGCGCTGGGTGAACCTAACAGCTGTGAAGAGAAAAAAAACTTAAGCTAACGGGACAGTCTCCAACGGGCAAGTGTCACAAACCAATCTCTCCACCTTAAATCACCAAAACACTACTACCTACACTACCTACTGGTATATAGCATTTTGCCGTGGTATGCAGATATTCAGTTAATAGTATGAAATAACGATGTCTCTGAAGAGGGGGGTGGTGGATATGGCACTCTTGTAGTAAAATCGTCCCCTAAATCATCAATAATACAGATAATGAAATATACGTGGCAAAGTGAAGTCGAATGTGTAAGTATATACTTATAAGCATGTGAAATGTACCCAGCCATTTAAACAACGACAGACAAGACCTGATGTTGCTTAGGTAGGATACCTACTTGACGGCAAATTTTAAATATAAATAAAAATTTTAATTTCTAGAACACTTCAATATCTTATCATCCTAACCCTGAATTTCGTGTGCCTTAAATGTAAAGACCTCAATTTCAGTATCTAACTTAAAATTTAAAATGAATAAAGTAATTACCAGCAATAAATTTATTTATTTTTTTTAGTATATGTTCTTTAGCTACTCACAATAAATCGTGTAACACAGCTGTAACAGTGTCAACATGATCCGATCGATTAGATAGGAAACTCTAGTTATGTCCTGGAGTGCCCTGAAGAACAAGCATTAAACCAAGCCTTAGTTAACCCATCAATTTGGGTTGTTAATAATTAGATATTATTAATAAATTTTTTAAGTAGTAGTAAAATAAGAAATAATTTAATAAAAACAAATGTTACAACTGTAGTTTAGAATGTTTTGATTTCATCAATACATGAAAAAGACATTACGATAAAAGCTAGTTGAATAAATAACAAATTTAGAATTTTTAATGAGTATAATTACTAAGTGTTTTATCTGAAAATTTTGTTGGAAGGAGTAGTAGAATTGATAAAGTTAGCTTAAAGAAAAGTTCCTGAAAATTACATGATAAAGTAGTTAAATAAAAGAAAGAAAAAGAAAAAACATCTTAGATAAAAATCCTGTAACTGTATTTTTGAAGACAATTTATTTTGTTTGGTGAATTTACAAATTATTTGTACATGTTAGCCTCTGCACTTATTTATATACTTAAAACCTCTTCAAATAA
>NW_019380845.1:444767-457100 GCF_000648655.2 Copidosoma floridanum
GTGGGGGAAAAGTTCAGCTCAAAATTCGAGAGGTGGGAGGAGCACAAATATATGCAGCAACGCTGAAAATTATTTTTCTTACATGGATGAACTTACATACCCGCTTTTACGCATACCTGACCTCTTCTTTTTTGTGTTATTAAAAAAAAAAATATATATGTATTTAAAAATGAAACCAATTTGCCTAAAAGCAATCTTTCATACAAACAAAAATTGGGGGGCTCATACAGATCTTATAAATGCAATTTAAAAAAATTTTTCCATAAGGTTACATGTTAAATTGCAAATTTTTAAAATTAAATATATGAAAAAGGGTACAGTTAAACGATCTGAAATTTTTTGGGGGTACTTCTTGTGGTATTTTTAGTATACTTTTGATGATTCAATAATATCTGTCAAAAAAACCTATGTGTGATGAACGTCCTGTATGGACATTTACTGGCATGTACTACTATGCTATCGAAGAAAGTGGTACTACAGGATGGTTTGTCTTAATTTTTGAAATACAATTATATTTTGAATATTAAATATGGACTAGGAATAAATGTGTGAGTGTATGTGATAAATGTGAGCCTGACGTAACAGATGTAATCTGCATCGTAGGCAGTAGGAAGTCGTTTTGAAACCATCGGAAGATTGGATAAAAGAGCACACTATTGTACTGGCCAGTCTCCATATTGTTTATATTGTATTGTACCATAATATGTTGCTTATAATTGTTAGTTATTAAATATAAAAATATTTATTGAAACCACACGCAACTGATGCAAGTATACTTTTTCCAACGATAATTACACCACCTTTGTATACAATATTGTTTCATAGAAGGTAAATTTGTATTTATAATTATACTAGCGGCCCCCCGTCTCGGCTTCGCACGAGACTTACTAAATGAAACACCGTAGTGTGTTGACATGTAATGTAAAACGTTTTCAGTTAGAAATTTTACATATATTCCTGACACATCTCAGAATAAAAATCTTCTTATTAAAAACATAGTTTATTTGGTCAAATAATAAGCTGTAAAAATGAAAAAAAATATAATTATGCTGAAAAGTACTGTACGTTCTTTATGCCGTAAAATAATCGTTGGCCATAAGAAGCCGTTGGTTTGCAGTTCCTCCCATATAATTTACAATAAGGACTATTTTTTATGACTGTTAAGATTTTAAACTCCCAAAAATATATATTAAAAAAAATTTTTTTTTCTCTTATCTCACAACTTTATTACCAGAGCAACAAAGTCCTGGACCTTAAACTCTACATTTTTTATTGCCACAAAAACACAAATACATTTTCTACTTATTTAAAAATCTGAGTTAAAATCTTTAAAGATTTCAGAGATTGCTATGAGGGTACAATGAAAAGCTGATCTCTCACGTAATGGATTCTTCATTTATCGATTTTGCTGCTGCTGTTCCGATCTCGATAAATTTTCTACGTCAGTTTCTTAAAGCTTAAAATTGTATTTATTAGATACATTTGAAGTTTTTCTTCTAATTCACCTTCTTGCGACTTTTGACATGCTTAAGACTTTTGTGACCCTTAAAGGCTGTTTCTGTCAACTTTGTTAAGTTCTACTATATTTGTTGGCAAGGTAGTTTGACGTCTGATGGCCTTAAAAAATACCGGTGAGCTTCTTAAGTAAACTCTTTCTTGACTTCAGTTAACAGCAATTGTGACTGTCTGGATACCTGAGGATGATCTTCTCTGGCCTGCTGTTGAAGCCCCAGACTGATCGGGAGAAAAAATACAAAGTCCGAAGCTTTGGAACTAGTTGTAAAGATCTTTCCCAACGTCTCCTGGTATAACGCCGAAGACGTTGGTGTCTAAAGCACCTTTTTTTTGCAGACTCAGTTGTTTAGGTGATTTAAGGTGGAGAGATTGGTTTGTGACACTTGCCCGTTGGAGACTGTCCCGTTAGCTTAAGTTTTTTTTCTCTTCACAGCTGTTAGGTTCACCCAGCGCAGACCTTGGAGAGGATCAGTGATTCCTGGTTGAATGCTTCGAGTCGAGAGGGTATTATTGGGTCGTCGGTCACTGAGGTTCCCAGCCTTGCGAAGAACAACTCCGCTCGTGACGACTGCCAGTGAATGGCTGACTTGGTTTAATAGTGGCCGGCTTTGGTTAATTTAGTCTTTTAGTCGACGAATCACTTCCGGAAATGGTAGTAAAAATGTATTTGTTGGCAAGATAGCTTACACTTAGGTGGCCCTTAAAAGAACCGATGAGATTAATGGTTAAGTAGGGAACGTAAATACTCATAATGACCCTAAAAAGCGTCAGCGGTGAAACTTCCAGCTATTCTTTATTATGACTCTGACCCTTGAAGTCTCTATGTACGGACTCAGTCAAAAATTATTAGCTATTGTTTTATCTATAAATTATAGCTGTATTTACAGCTATAATCAGCTACAATAATAGCTATAATTGACTGCAAAGTAGCTATAATCATGTACAAATAACACCTATAAAAATTAGCTGTTTACAGCTATAAATTTCTAGCGAATTTTAATTAACAGAATTTATTCAATAATCTTTTTTTTTTTGTAAGGTATATCCGTCATATGAGGTGATATTATCCGTATAATAACACTAAAAGTGGGGGGTTCAAGTATTTTTAAACAATAAGCGAAGAAACAAAAAAATGTTACTGTCAAAATTTTTTTCGTGTTACTGTTAAAATGCTATATACCAGTAGCCTATTCATATGATATCCTGGTGATTAGGTCATATTAAAAACACCATCTAGATACCCAGGAGGAAGTGAGAGTGGAATCTCGAACCTGAGCCCTTCAAGCGGGAAGCAAGCACTCTGTAACTCCGAACGCTACACGCTAACTACTGTGAAATTAGGAAGTACCTGTAGCCTATATCACACTGTTGGCAGCTTTGCTCGACTTTAAGAACATACTTATCTTAATTACACACAGGAAATATTTGGCTTGCAGCTAACTTAACGATAAGACTATTTCTCGGAGACTTAGCCTAAAGAATTTTGTTTTGAGCATTTTGAGATACACATGTCTCGTTTCCGTTGTTATAACGACTTTTTGACTTATACTTTTTAGTAAAGCTGCGGAGAAGGATGAAAGAAATTTAATTGAACCAACATACATCAGGGATACTGGTAAAAATACTTATTTTTCTGTTTTTGAACATTCGAGTATGTAAATCTGACGTAAACAGTAGCGCGGTCGCAAAGGCTTCGTCTGTTTTTTAAACTTACCTCGTCGCGCTCATGTGCAACTTGATGCTCTCGGGGCATTAAACTTTTTTTTCATTAATGTTAATATAGAACAATCTAAGTTTATAATTCTTTACATGTATTTATGACGTGATACTAGTACGTATACAAATAAAAAGCTCACATTATTATTAAATCATAGAAACTGTTCAAGAGCTGCCCTATTCAAATAGCTTGTGTAAATGAGCTCTCTAATAGAGCTATATCATAACCACATAAAGACAAAACTTTCCGAATCTATTTTTAAATTAGAAAAATAACTTATAATTTATGTATCTAAAATTGTACATGTATTACATAATTTACTTTTTTAATTAAAAGAGCCTATCTGTCTCTTAGCTAATCCTTCGACGTATACGTGCTGTAAATCAATTATATATAAATAATTATTTGGAAAACAAAATTAAGTTTTTTACTATTTTAATTTAGATAACATAAATCTTTCAACAACAGAATACCATGATGAGATTAATACTTTAGAATTTAGTGAGAATAATTTCTTATAACATGTATACGAAGCTGTTTTATTGACTTCAAAATTCGATAAAAAAAATTTCAAATAATTTTAGATGATCTGTGATGGCTTATAAAAACTTTTTTTAACAAAATTATTTTATTACAGAATAAGAATACATCATGTCGAATATGATTACATGTGGATATAAATTAGAATTATTAGTTAAAATACTTTTGTTACTAGTAAGTCTCAATCGTGTACCATTATCCAACCCGTCTGATGTATTCAAATTTTTAAATAGCATTACTATTGTATCAATTTTTAAATTAAGTTCATGATGTGGTAAACCATCATGGATACTACTCAACATTTCTATTGAAAAGTTTACATAAATATTGTCTGACCTATCAACCTTTTTATACGTTATAATATCTATGCTGTCATGAGTTTTAGTTTTTCCAGTTATTTTTCAAGAATTTTATTATTTTAAAAACCGGTGTACTTGTTATGTGATGTCAATATAACACTATTAACCGAACAACTATTGAAATCACTAAATATTTTAGAACTGACATTATTTTACACCCATTTCTTGGAAATACTGAAAGTTTTAATTTCTCCTTTCCCAATTATCTTACTAATATATAAAGCAAAGTCGCTAAAACCGTAGTAATCACTAACCGCGAGAACTACTTAACCGATCCGGCTGAAATTTTGCATACTGATTCTTGACACTTCTTAGATGGTTTTAGTATAGTTTTTATCTCGAAAAAATTAATAACAAAAGAAATAAATAAGCTTAGAAATTAAAAAAAAAAAACGCTAGCTTTTTACTTTAGTTCGGTAGGATCCACTAGGTGGTGACATAAAACTAAAAAAAAACAGTCAACTGTAAAATATATCAATGGTAGTGATCAAAGTAAGATAGCGATAAATATAAAATTTAAATTATACAAAAAAAAAATATAATTCTATGTGCTAAAAAATATAATCCTACGACTACAGCGCGGGTATTCGAGAGTGTGGATGCATGTGCATGTAAGCATAGGTAAGCGACACTCTTGACGATAGTAATCGCTTCAGTTAGCTACTACCATGTTCGGAGTATGTACACGAGCGGACTGTAACTTTCTGTACCTATATTACAGTACATTCTTCTACTATATTCATATGAAACTGGTACTTTTATTTGATTTATATCTAATTATTACAACTAGGATGTCAATCAGTATGTAAAAAATCGTTTTGACTATTTTTTTGTAAAAAAAGTAGTGTAAATCCGGATCAATCTTTTGCTAAACTTAAATATTCTTAAGTTATAATTGCAAAATCATATACAACGAAAAAATGTTCCTAAAAACTGCAACAATAATTTAAGCATATTCATGAAGCAAGCTCGACAAAAGTAGATTTGTTTAAGTAGATGTGTGGGTTATGTTTTTATTATGGGCTACTTCATTACTTATGGAATTTATGTATTTTTTCTCTGGCTCAAAAAATAAACTATTTCTATGAATACAATCTTTTTTCAAATACAATAAAAATATAACCATACCTCAGCAAAGTATTTATTCAATTTGTAAATAAGTAGATGATCAAAGATTGGGAACACTGTTACAGAGTTTTTAAAATTTTCTTGAGCAATCAATTCTTTGAAGTTATTTTGATAGTCAAATGTAATATTAAGTTTCGTTGACGAGAACGATTGTCCTTGTGCCGTGTTTGTGCAAGGTATTAACGTAGAGTGAAGCACGCAACGTCCAAAGTTTACATCATCAGAGGAAGAATACGTTATCTTGACACAATCTCGAACCTGAGCCCTTCAAGCGGGAAGCAAGCACTCTGTAACTCCGAACGCTACACGCTAACTACTGTGAAATTAGGAAGTACCTGTAGCCTATATCACACTGTTGGCAGCTTTGCTCGACTTTAAGAACATACTTATCTTAATTACACACAGGAAATATTTGGCTTGCAGCTAACTTAACGATAAGACTATTTCTCGGAGACTTAGCCTAAAGAATTTTGTTTTGAGCATTTTGAGATACACATGTCTCGTTTCCGTTGTTATAACGACTTTTTGACTTATACTTTTTAGTAAAGCTGCGGAGAAGGATGAAAGAAATTTAATTGAACCAACATACATCAGGGATACTGGTAAAAATACTTATTTTTCTGTTTTTGAACATTCGAGTATGTAAATCTGACGTAAACAGTAGCGCGGTCGCAAAGGCTTCGTCTGTTTTTTAAACTTACCTCGTCGCGCTCATGTGCAACTTGATGCTCTCGGGGCATTAAACTTTTTTTTCATTAATGTTAATATAGAACAATCTAAGTTTATAATTCTTTACATGTATTTATGACGTGATACTAGTACGTATACAAATAAAAAGCTCACATTATTATTAAATCATAGAAACTGTTCAAGAGCTGCCCTATTCAAATAGCTTGTGTAAATGAGCTCTCTAATAGAGCTATATCATAACCACATAAAGACAAAACTTTCCGAATCTATTTTTAAATTAAAAAATAACTTATAATTTATGTATCTAAAATTGTACATGTATTACATAATTTACTTTTTTAATTAAAAGAGCCTATCTGTCTCTTAGCTAATCCTTCGACGTATACGTGCTGTAAATCAATTATATATAAATAATTATTTGGAAAACAAAATTAAGTTTTTTACTATTTTAATTTAGATAACATAAATCTTTCAACAACAGAATACCATGATGAGATTAATACTTTAGAATTTAGTGAGAATAATTTCTTATAACATGTATACGAAGCTGTTTTATTGACTTCAAAATTCGATAAAAAAAATTTCAAATATTTTTACTGCATCATGCTTTTCGTTAACAATTGTACAATCCTGATAGGCCAGATGGGGTTTTACCCTAAGGTCATAAATAAAAACCTTCAACCTTATCTCTCTCTCTCTCTGATATAAATTAGAATTATTAGTTAAAATACTTTTGTTACTAGTAAGTCTCAATCGTGTACCATTATCCAACCCGTCTGATGTATTCAAATTTTTAAATAGCATTACTATTGTATCAATTTTTAAATTAAGTTCATGATGTGGTAAACCATCATGGATACTACTCAACATTTCTATTGAAAAGTTTACATAAATATTGTCTGACCTATCAACCTTTTTATACGTTATAATATCTATGCTGTCATGAGTTTTAGTTTTTCCAGTTATTTTTCAAGAATTTTATTATTTTAAAAACCGGTGTACTTGTTATGTGATGTCAATATAACACTATTAACCGAACAACTATTGAAATCACTAAATATTTTAGAACTGACATTATTTTACACCCATTTCTTGGAAATACTGAAAGTTTTAATTTCTCCTTTCCCAATTATCTTACTAATATATAAAGCAAAGTCGCTAAAACCGTAGTAATCACTAACCGCGAGAACTACTTAACCGATCCGGCTGAAATTTTGCATACTGATTCTTGACACTTCTTAGATGGTTTTAGTATAGTTTTTATCTCGAAAAAATTAATAACAAAAGAAATAAATAAGCTTAGAAATTAAAAAAAAAAAACGCTAGCTTTTTACTTTAGTTCGGTAGGATCCACTAGGTGGTGACATAAAACTAAAAAAAAACAGTCAACTGTAAAATATATCAATGGTAGTGATCAAAGTAAGATAGCGATAAATATAAAATTTAAATTATACAAAAAAAAAATATAATTCTATGTGCTAAAAAATATAATCCTACGACTACAGCGCGGGTATTCGAGAGTGTGGATGCATGTGCATGTAAGCATAGGTAAGCGACACTCTTGACGATAGTAATCGCTTCAGTTAGCTACTACCATGTTCGGAGTATGTACACGAGCGGACTGTAACTTTCTGTACCTATATTACAGTACATTCTTCTACTATATTCATATGAAACTGGTACTTTTATTTGATTTATATCTAATTATTACAACTAGGATGTCAATCAGTATGTAAAAAATCGTTTTGACTATTTTTTTGTAAAAAAAGTAGTGTAAATCCGGATCAATCTTTTGCTAAACTTAAATATTCTTAAGTTATAATTGCAAAATCATATACAACGAAAAAATGTTCCTAAAAACTGCAACAATAATTTAAGCATATTCATGAAGCAAGCTCGACAAAAGTAGATTTGTTTAAGTAGATGTGTGGGTTATGTTTTTATTATGGGCTACTTCATTACTTATGGAATTTATGTATTTTTTCTCTGGCTCAAAAAATAAACTATTTCTATGAATACAATCTTTTTTCAAATACAATAAAAATATAACCATACCTCAGCAAAGTATTTATTCAATTTGTAAATAAGTAGATGATCAAAGATTGGGAACACTGTTACAGAGTTTTTAAAATTTTCTTGAGCAATCAATTCTTTGAAGTTATTTTGATAGTCAAATGTAATATTAAGTTTCGTTGACGAGAACGATTGTCCTTGTGCCGTGTTTGTGCAAGGTATTAACGTAGAGTGAAGCACGCAACGTCCAAAGTTTACATCATCAGAGGAAGAATACGTTATCTTGACACAGTGATCTAAATTATCTTTCATCCTCCTAATCATAGAGTTGCTTAGCAATATACCACCATCTGCAAAAATACATGAGAAAGGTATAAAATTTAGAGCATACTACTGGAGGTAGCATGTAGTTAAATAAAACTAATTGAGTTGCGTTTATTTGGGACTAAGGACTCTTGGACTAAGGTAGTCTCACGCAGTAAAAATAAATCATAAAAATAAAAATAAAACAGTAAAATACATAATTATATATTATAAATACGAGCCTTTGGCACACAGTTACTATGCAATTCGCATTAAGTAAGAAAAGTGAGGTCTTACGCTCAGCTAGTTGGGATTCATGTTATCTCTCTCTCTCTCTCTCTCTCTCTCTCTCTCTCCCTCTCACCTTGATTATGCCTGCGCGGTGTATACAGTTCTAGACGCAACAAGGAACTTAAAGATCTAGAGAGCGCTCAATGCTTGTGTGCGCTTTGTTGTTGGTGGTCTCCCTGGAAGAGCGCACGTTACCCCGCATAGGCTCAAACTTCAATGGCTATCGGTAGCCAGAAGGCGTCAACTTTTTATGGGCCTACTTGCGTTCAAAACCATCAAACATCAATGCCCTGACTACCTGTTCTCGCTTTTTTCGCTAACTGAGTATCGTCCGTTAGCCCGAGTGCATACCCATCGAGCTTTGCCCCCCTTGCAAATACCGAACCAGCGCACACAGGCACTCAGAGATTCATTTCATGTACAGGCATCATACCTGCTGAATTCGATTGCGCCTTTTTCCTTTGATTTGTCGCTTACTGCTTTCAGGACTTTGCTTTTTGATAGGCTGTTGGAGTTTGATATACACGACTGAGAGGTCCGAGTCGTGGAGGAGGGTCTGCCTACTGATCAATAGTTATCATGTTTTTCTCTTCCCTCACCATACATCCTTTCCCGTGGCAAACTCGATATCAATATGATAATATTTACCCCCCTCTCAAACCTGACTTAGCCTTAGCACCGCTGTTGCCGTATGGGTACCTGTAAGCTGCTTATACGATATCTTGTGAATTTAGTATTACTTTATTTCTTGTTTATTTTTACAGTTTAGTCTATATTACCCGCTTTTTTGACCTTACCTTTGTTTGATTTGCCGAACTTGTATTTATATATTTGTTAATTTTCACCTATAGTGACTGCATCAAATGATGAGAGAGCGATTTTTTACTGCATCATGCTTTTCGTTAACAATTGTACAATCCTGATAGGCCAGATGGGGTTTTACCCTAAGGTCATAAATAAAAACCTTCAACCTTCTCTCTCTCTCTCTCTCTCTACCAAATCACAAAGGTCTTTTGTACAAATCTGCATAAAGTAAACAAAGAAATAAATAAAGTTTTTTTTAATACATGCAAAGTTTAATTGAAAGTATTTTCAACTCTAACTGCTTACATAAAATTTATGTGTAAGACTTCGATAAAATTTTCGTGATTAATAAATAAAATAAAATACATTTCCATTAGTTAAAAAAAAGAGTGCTGTACAGGATGTGTCCACCGATAAAAACTCTTTTTAAAAAAAAAAATGTAACACACCTGATAAACGGAGGATGCTAAGCATGCTAAAATTGATTTGAAATGGATAATTTGTTTAATTTTGGTGATGTCGACATTCTGAAGTATCTGTAAATTAATTAACTCCCCTCACTCCTGGCAGGTACACGCTCACATCAAACCATAAGTGCCAAAAACTCTAGTAGGACTTTGATGCTCAGAAATTATGCCACTGTAAACATGGCTTTGTGACCAGAGATAAAAATTTGAAATTAACTTCAACATCTTATTTTAGCTTGTAATTACTTTGATATTAACGTGACTGTAGGATGCGCAAGGACATGCTTACCGATACATTACTCTTCCCACAGAATAAAACTATTCAAAGTGAAATAAATAAGCTAAAGGTTCGTAGGGTTGAAAACTGATACATCTAATATGTAAACTGAAAATTTTTTTTTAATAAGCTTTACTGCGTAGACACCGGTTACTGCCCACTCGTCAGTGATACAAACAAGAAAAACAGACTGGAGAAGACATATGGTCAGACATTGTAACACGTTTAGATATTAATTACATTTAATCCAGAAACATACTTTAAATTATGAAATACATAATTGTTTAACAAAATGACTTTCAACCAATCTCACCTACAAAACTTTGTAGTCGTTCGCAGTAATTGGTGCACAATAGTTGGGTTTGGGCTACAACATGAAAACCTTATGGGAGATAACTGCGCAGTAATTGGCGGTGCGGTAACCAGTGCTGATTTTATATCCGTGAGTACTAATAGAAGCAAGTGACATCAATACTAAAACAATTATTTAAAAACAAAAAAAAATAACATAACAGAAAAACCTTCATTTTAATCACAAATACTGCAAATGAAAATAAAAAAGGAATTACTTCAATATCCATAAAAAACATTGAGAAATGAACAATTTAGCACAGTCAAAAATTTCAGTAGGCAGTAATTGGTTCACTTACCCCTACCCAAAATTATTCGTCTTTTACTTTGAATTTTTTATTAATTTGGCTGAGTTAGGGCTTAAATTATTCTTTAAAAAGTAAAGAACGTGCGTTAACTTTTAGATAAACGCAAAGTTTTGAGGCTATAAAATCAAATCCACCTTATCGAAAAGGTTAGAAACTGTAGTTACCTGCGGACTGCTGTATAAAGAGTCAGAACATGATGAAAGTAGAGATCCTTTATATTTTAAAATAAGTTTTAGTAAAGTTTCATATGAAATCATAAAGATATTCGGATCTCCACCGGGGTTCCCAGCCTTGCGACGAACAACTCCGTCTGCAAGTGAATGACTGACTTGGTTTAATAGTGTCCAACTTTATATAGTCTTTTAGTCGAAGAATTGTTGCCGGAAATGATTGTAAAAAAGAATTTATCAGCCAGATAATTTGACGTTACATAAGCCCAAAAAGAACCCATGAAATTTATGGTTAACTAGGGAACGTAAATATTGATGATGGCCTTGAAAAGGGCCAGTGGTAATACTTCCAGTCATTCCTTATTATTTTTAATGATGGAGAGCTTGCTGTGGGTAGCTTGACTTTTATCTTCGGAGTCTTTGCGTACGAAGACCATGCTGAAGGGAGGTACGCTATTGACCGAAGATTATCTCGTCTTCAGATCGTTCTCCGGACAACCAATCGTTTACCGTTGGTCAGAGAAGTGGGCCTGGAGAATACCTTCTCTGTAGGTATGCCGTTGAAACGAATCACTAAGAAGGCAAATAAAATTTCTAGCCGATATGGCTGCCCAAATCCCTCAGGGTTATTTTCCTTGGCTTGGTGTTGTAGCAAAATCTGCTCTAGTAGCACCAGATTGGTTGGAAGAACGGCCAGGAAACCCCAAGCGACTCACAACACTATACTTGATGCACTGCCGATAAACAATTGTGGTATACGGGTATTTACTCAGGGATATTGATATTATTACCAAATCCATTTACTTCTATTAAAGATAGCTTCGATTTTACTTGTACACCACCTGGCGGATTATACTAAACTAAGGTAAAAGCTAGCGTATTTTTGCAAAACTTTGAGCCTGTTTATCGCTGTTGGTATAAATTTTTTTTAAATTCAAACTGTACGAAATAGATCTAGGAAGTGTAAAGAATCAGTATGCAAAATTTCAGTAAAATCGGTTGAGTACTTTTCGTGATTATTAATTACAACTGTTTTCGTGACTTTTCTTTATACATTATTAATGTTATGAATGAAACTCTTTTCAGGAAAAAAAAAGAAGGACCTAAATAGCTAAGGGCTAGAGTTACAGGCAATAGTCCCAAATGCAGTGAATTATAGAGCGCGAAAATTCAAAACCTTAAATCAATAACACAAGCACCTCTCACCAGGTAACCTAGAGCGTTTACTAGCAACTCCAATTATTAATAAGACATTAATTAATAACACAAGCGCCTATCACTCAACGACCCAGGGCCTTTACTGGCCGCTTTATTAATTAATAAAAAATTCACTAATAATCCCAGCGCCTACCACCAAGTGACCCAGGGCAATTTTATTAACTAATAAAGTAGTTAAATAA
>NW_019380845.1:469656-508646 GCF_000648655.2 Copidosoma floridanum
TCTCTCTCTCTCTCTCTCTCTCTCTCTCTCTCTCTCTCTCTCTCTCTCTCTCTCTCTCTCTCTCTATCATGTGAAAATTTCACCATGATTCAAAGTTTTTCCGGGATCTTCCAATTCTGTTCACTCAATTTCTGCATGTTAACCCGTTTTCAGTAAACAGCCAACGAAGCTCGTGCACATGCACAATTGCATACACGTATCCGAAAATAGACAGAGAGGAGAGAGACAGAGAAAGTAATACACATGAATGTACTGTTAAACATATGTATGTACCTGTGTGTCGGTAGGTAGTTTAAATACTCTTTGCCGTGTATTGTTGTTCCTTCTCGTTCTTTTTGTATATGTATTCATAAATAAAAAAAATTTTAACATAATTGTTTATTCGCTTTTTTCTAACCTATAATATTTACTGATAAAAACGTATATTCGTAATTAAACTGTCTTTTTAATATAAAATTAAAATTATTTAGGGTAAAAAAAACGAATACGTTTTCATTATAGACAATTAAATATTATGGATGTCAATCACATATTCTTCGATGTTTTACATCCGTCAGGGGTTCTGAGACCCACACCTGGTTTTTTTTCTTTATATAATGTTGAAGGTTTAATATTTTTTGTTGGATTAAAAGTTTTTGCTATGTATTTTCTATATTTAAAGCAAAATAGTTAAAATTTGTTCTATATCGACTATTATTAATCTGTACATCCTTGTTTATAACAACGAATCCATACAGATCATTGTTCTATCAACTAGAACACAACTCCTTAAATTTAGCATATGACATATCTGAATTTAGATTATCATTATACACATGTCTCAAATTACCCTCATTTTGACGAAATAAAGCTAAAAAATTAACGTTGTCTCTCACAAGATGTTTCGATATCTGAGCATATGACTGACAAAGTTAGAAGTAGTCTATATTTTTATGTCTTCCCACCCAAAACATGGACCTGACATTATCTATTGTTTTTCACAAGCTATATCATCGAAAATTATAATAAAATTTAGTAATGCATCATCTGATAACACTACTACTTTATGTTCAGCGAAAGGTAAGTACTTCACGCTATCTATAGGTTCTAATAGCACGTTTAAAAATTTATATTTCGATTGATTCAGAGGCTTTTAATATACATATATATTTTCGAATTTCAGTGCATTAGGATGTTCTATCGATGCTAATAAATTATTGGTTTTACCAGAGTTAGATGGACCACAAAATACAGTACGAATACTATCTGGAAGGAGCTCACCATGTAGATTTACAAGCTTTTCTTATTTCACAATAGCATAAAAATTTAGAACGAGTAATGTTACAGACTATTTCTTAAATTTTTATGTATGTACTGTATGACGTAGTAGTTAGAACTAAACTATGAGATAAAATGATAGTGCACTTTATTCTCTTGCATTTTTATGTTATACCATGGTCCATGGCTACATTGTAACTGATCTGATGACAGTAAG
Organism: Copidosoma floridanum; assembly: GCF_000648655.2. Next base: position 471,131 of record NW_019380845.1, read on the forward strand.
TATAGAAATTTTTTTTTAAATAGTCAGTCACAGCCCAACCTTTGAAGAGCAATGATCATACATCGGAAGAGAGGATACGGTCTTGTAAATAAGATTGTAAATTTTTTACCCGTAGAAATTCATTTACCAGGTTATCAGTAGTATGGTTCGGATACGAAATTTATAGAACATGGATGTAGCTTATTCGAAAAATCGATACGATCTTGAGGCTAGAAACAAAGTAGAAAAAATGGTGCCTCTTGAATCGCAAGGAAGTTAATGATATACCTTCCCGATCGGAAAGTTAGCAGGGCTCCCAAGCTAGTTAGTTGGGGCCTATGTGAGTTGCCTAGGTGGTACCAAGCTAGGATTGTAATGGGGCTCTGGGTGGGCGCTAACTTTCAAAAGCTTAATTGTGTTTGTCTATTTAATTATACCTCCTCCTGAATTCTGTCTTTTTGTTAATAAAGTCCTCAGGTAATCAAGAATTTTATATTTGGGTAAAGTAGACATGGACCAGAAAGAGATTTGAAATGTAAAAGTTTAATCAAGTTAAACAAATAATGGTACTTCAGAGACATATAGTGAGTAAGGGGAAGCGAATAGACAGAGGAAGACCTATGATCAGTGACTTCAAAAACCCTAAAAACGAGGTATGACTTGGGTACTAAATTGCGTATATTTTTTAACATTTATGATGGTAAAACATTTGATAAATAAGTATTTTATGGGGGGGAGGTGGAGGGGGAGCGAGGGGGAGCTAAGGGGGAGCTCACTCAAATATAATTCGATTAAAAGTGACGTTAAAACAAGCAAATAACTACGTAAATCGAGGGGGTGCTGAGGGGGAGCGGGGGGGGCCGAGACTCACTTTCGCCAATACAACTATATAATATAGGAAGATATTTGGGGACAGCTGTATAACTGTATATATTGCAGATTTTATGTGTGTATTAAAAAGTAAAGCAGTAATTACTCATATTAAGTATTAAATACGAAGATTTACTCAAGTTTCATTGTTTTGATAAATTACTACGAGTGACAAAGAATAGCGTTTATTGTTGTTAAATTTAAAAAGAGTTCGTAAGTAAATAAAATTTTGAAGCGTGGAATAATCAATGAAGTGGGAGTTTTTAATAATGAGAGTAATTTGCAAATAAATTATGCTAATGAATGTCATTACGAATTAGACTTATATGCGTCACCAGAATTAATAATTAAATTTTATTTTCATACCTCTCTTTATTTTTCTAACCCTGTCCCTTACAGGTTAATTGGGATGCTANCAAATAAATTATGCTAATGAATGTCATTACGAATTAGACTTATATGCGTCACCAGAATTAATAATTAAATTTTATTTTCATACCTCTCTTTATTTTTCTAACCCTGTCCCTTACAGGTTAATTGGGATGCCAATATTGGCCCCACATGATCCCCCATTACACTGCGCCATCTACCTTTATGTATTTGCCCTGGTTGGACCTACAAAGGTTACTGGGTAACCAATGAAGGCACAACATGAAGCCCTCTCAAGCTTTCTGATCGGGTTACTTTTGGGAGTGTCCACACTAGTTACGTTTGCTAGCCATAACAAGTATTCATCTCATATATTGAGTTTTAAAAAAATTGTGTAATTAAATTAAAATTTTTCAAATATAGCAAATAAATAGTTAATAATTAAATCTAAAAAAATAAGTACCTTCTACAGTTTGTTTTTTATTAAATAAACATTGTGTCAGATCACGACAAGAATTATTTTCATATTCGTTTGATACTATTTCAGCATTTAAGTCAGTTATACTCACGGATTCATGCTGACTGGTTTGATTTTTGTGTTTTTCCATGATGCTATCACTTGTGCCATTCACATTTTCAACGATCACATATTCTGCTATACGTTTTTATTCAACTCATGCACTCCATGCAACTTATTTGATCCCTAGATACTATAGCTATTTGTACTAGAGTTATTACTATAGGAACTAAGGTTATTTACATCACAGTTATCAATTATAGGTATATCGAGGACACTTAAATCTCTCGGATCCATGTCTTTATCAACAATAACCTGTGTATCATCAGATAATGTGATGAGATGATATTCTTGAGTGTTAGTTACATGATACAAATAATTAATTCTATCGTTTTTATCCTCAGTCAAATCAACTTTATTTTCTGACTTATCACCGAGTACTTCTTGGGATGGAACGCTCAAAGAATTGTCAATCGATTGCTGTGCATTTTCTACTGCAAATAATTCCCAATTGTCTACACATTTTTTTTACATGAAGGAAAATTTATTATCACATGCATCTTTTGTTGTCATTCAATAAATGTTTGAAATTTTACTTCATCAAGGTATGTTTCGGAAAATTTATTTGTCGATAACAAATCATCGTAAGTTAATGGCAGTCTGTGAGTCAACTTAGCCAACCTCGATAAACTGATTTGTTATCTCCTATGAGAAATGCTTGATCATAATAAATGGCATCTTCGTTAAATAAATACAAACCACTCTTTATAAAGCCATTTCTTATAAATTCAACATTTAGTTGATCAAAAGCTATTTTAAACAAAGGTGTAAAGTTAGCCTTGGTCAGAGATGTTTGCATTTCCTATTCATATCTTAAAACTGTTTCTTTCGATTTACACTTTAGTACCTTAGTGTCTTAAATATCGATACATAAGATGGCTGAATGATGTGTGCAGAGTTAGGAAAAAGTTAAATCAAAATAATTTACTTTTCTCTGCAAAAATTACTTAGTCCAATGACAAGTGAGACTTGTATCAGTCCAGATAATAAATAATAGGAAACGTCACGTTTTTTTCTACACACCATGGGTAGAACACATTGGCCATATACTAACACAAGGTACTTGATACCACCTAACCTGATTCTAAGCGCCCAACTGATAGATACAGTGGAATTTATTGTAACAAATGCGTTGAGATTTTTTTATACGGTAACATAATCATTGGTGGTATAACAGCACCTGAAGCAAAAAAAAATACAAAAATGTTATTGATTCCTTTTCATGACCAGCCAAGATTTCATGAAACAATTTTTATCTCTTGGTCCAACTAGACGTCCACTTCGGGAATTAAGTTAATAACTTAATTCCCGGAATGATTCTCCGTTTCATAAGATTTTTGGTCAGTCTAGAATGCTTATTGAATTTTTCTTTTTTAAATAAATTTTTACTTCTCGAAACCATCCGTTCAGCTTTTCTTCTGTGACAGATGTACAACCGTTTGATAGAACTTCAACATTCTTTCTTTTTATTTTGAGATGCCTGCTCAAAAATACATTTAACCATTATTCTCCAGGTTTATTATTCTTAAATGCAAATAAAAATATACAGTTTCTTAAAAAACTTAGTTTTAAAATAAAAGGTGCGAACTAACGTTCCCATTTCTTACCTAAAAGATGGATGACATTGTAAGCATTCAGTCTATTTAAAGATGAGTCTATTGCGCACGATGAAATTCATGCTTATCAACCACATAAATCATGAACAGTTTTTCAGTGTATTTATTAATAATATGTGCTCATAGGCAAGCAAGCAATAATGATTAGAAACCCAACAGTTTTTTAGTATTATTTGTAAATGAAATAAGCTCTCAGGCGAGCATGCATCGGTGATTAGAAGCCCAACAGTTTTTTATTGTATTTATTGATAAAATGTGCTCTTAGGCAAGCAAGCATTGGTGATTATAAACTCAACAGTTTTTTAGTATTAAATAAAATAAGCTCTAAGGTGAGCATGCATCGGCGATTAGAAACCCAACAGTTCTTCAGTATTACTTGTCGATAATATGTGCCCACAGATGAGCAAGAATTAGCGGTTAGTAATCCAACTGCTTTTTAGTACAGAATATTAAAAGAATATATTCTCGGTCGAGCGAACAACGGTAATTAGAAACACCAACTATTAAAAAAAAATGCTGTCTACGTAATGGAAACGCTCAGTGAGGTAATGTTACTTAATAGCATAAAGTATAAGCACACATAGTATACGTTTTATTTTATTCATTCAATAAATAGTTATGCTGTCGTAAGGCCTCCGCACTCAAATTGACATAAGGTGCACAGTGCACAAGAAAAACAGTGGTTGGTATACCTATACATATGATGCATAGCGCGGTGTGCTTTACTTTTTTACAAATATAGATGTAGCAACCAATGTTATTCATGTGCACTGTGCACCTTATGTCAATTCAAGTGCGTAGACCTTTACAAATATAAAAAAATAGTTTGCAACTGGTCTTAACCATAAGCGTACGTGTGTGGGTGTGTGCGTGTGCGTGTGTTATGTAAATTATAAAACTACATATTTTAAAAGACGCCCAGAGATTTTCGTGTGAAGTACGAAATGAATGGGCTAGTTTGTGCCTAGTTACAATTATCGGTCTTTGCACAAAGGAACAGTATGCAGAATGCGGTACAAATGAAGTGGTTGTTGAAAGTGTGTCAGTTAACTAAAAAAATAACACAAATACGATTATGTTGATGTTATTAATAAACAAATATATATGAACACAAACTTTGTAAAGCTACACAACTTTATTAGTATAAATGAAAAGACACGAAAATTTCGATAGTAAACGTGTGACTTTAGACCTATTTTAATTGCTGCTTCTGAGAATCTTGCCATTTTTTAAGACTGATCTTTAGACCATTCAAGGCCTTTTGTAGCTTATAGACTTTATTCTGATGTTTTTGGTCTGTGCAGTTTAAACCTTCTGGTATCTCCATGTATACTTCATCATCAAGGGTACCATTTAAGAACGCTGTTTTACGTGTAGTTGACAGATGTCTAAATTTAGTTTATTGACCAGAGCTAGAACCATTCTGATCAAAGTTAATCTTGAAACCGGGGCGTAGGTTTCTGTCAAATCGTATTTATTCTTATCTTCAGATCCCCGTATTACCAGCCGTACTTTATATTTTTTCTGTCCTTGAGAGTCGACTTTTTTCTTGAGCAAATTATGTTTGAGCGTCTGCCATGTATAGGTCCCACTGCTCTTTCTTTAAGAATCCAGACATGATTTTTTGCCATTCAGTCAATCTTACCTTGTATCGCTCGAATCCAGTCTTCCCGATCCACTGCCTTTATTGCTTCTTCGTATGATGACGGGTCTTCGTTTATTTTAGCCAGAAGCAGGTAGTGAGTGAGATTTTCTGTAGACGTACCCTATCTGCCATGTCAGTATCATACTGTTTTGAAAGTGAGATTTTATATGAGATCGTCAGAGAGGGCCAAACCTGCGGAACTGACGTCTTTAATCGGATTTTTGCAAACAAGATTTGTATCTGCCATGTTTGCTTTTAATTCTACTGACTTTTTCGGCCTTCCTGGTTTTCCTTGTACAACTAGAAGTTCTATCTCCATTGTTACCATCTCTTCCTTTTCTTTCTCAAAGATCAAGAACAACTCATTCAGTTTTATATCTAGCCAACCATAAAGACTCGCTTTTCTTTAGCCTAGAATTTCGTGTCTCTGTTTATCTGAACTCTTATATAGAAAACACAGCAAAATATTTTTATCTGACTTATATCTATTTTTTTGTTTGGCACAAGCTTCGCCAAAGGGATTTTGTATTTAGTATCATATCTTAACTGATTTTTACAGCCTTCGGCGAAATTTTTTAAGCACTCACTCGTATCACTTTTGTTTTCATGGGGTACGCCATGGCGAATCTCGAGAAATCATCAATAAACATGGAGATAAATTTGTACCTTTTCGAAAAGGAAGGCAAACTTATTACTCCCATAGTGTCAGAATGACCACTTGAAGAGGTCTGCTTGCTCTTTCTCGTATCAAAGGGAAAGGCAACTGATGAGATTTTGTTTCAAAGTAAACGTCGTAACTCCTTATTGTGTCACCAAAAATAGACCCCTTCAGACTTTTTATCTCTGGAAATGCTTTTTTCAATTCTCTGAGATATTCCAATGACGCATGCCCCTATCTTAGATGCCATAACATAACCCCATTATTATCTTTAAATGTTTAATATTTTTCAGTGAAAAGACTCTTCACTTTGGTTTTTAACTCAGTTTCTACTATCCCAACATCATGAAACTTCCTGTCTTATTTTAAGAATACATCATCAAAAGAACTGGTACCTTGATCTACTGTTCTAATCAAGCTCCTCGATTTATCAGGTATATTAATGTCTTTCGGAGCTGACTTTTCAGGACCAACCTGTACTTATGATTCTGCAGTTAGAATTTGTATTTTTTTTTTGACATACCCAACCTGTGTCAGGTCAAACTTTCTTATTTTGTCTGATTTTATAAACTCGACTGTACAGTACGGTTTTTGAACAAAAATGCTAATTTCTTTATCATCCAAGTAAATGGACAGACCCATAAGTGAATTTCTGACCAAGTTGCGAGCACAGACTACTCCGTTCAACTCAAGTTCATTATTGCCATTTTTAAGTAGTGAGCTTTCTACTCCCTCCGTTCTCAAATCTGTGGATGAGTCTGAATTTGCACATTTGATTTTTTCGATTTTGTTTTTGTCAAGTTTTTTAAAAAGTTTTTCTGACTTTGCAAAATGGTCGGTCGCTCTTGAATTAGCGATGAATTTAATTTAATTTTCTCTATTCGATTCTGTATTGCTTTCCCAACCTACGGAATTGAAAAACAGTTCTGAAGGGCTCGATCAAAGTCAGAGACTTACCTTTTTATGACCCCTACGCGTTTTGTTTTTTCTTAGTATTCCAGCCCTGGTCAGAATTTTTTCACATTTTTAATTTTTTTTTATCTCTGACGTTACTAGAGTTCTTTTTCTGTCTAAAGTTGCAGGAATTTGAGCGACTCCGGTTATAACCACGTCAGCGGCTATCTTGATTCCCTCAACTTCCACGCTCCTGCCTTTTAAAATCCCATGAATCAGACTTATTTTATTTACCACATCTCGGGCTGCATCTCTTGCGTGATGGGATGTCATTCACGAATGTGCCACACATATAACACTTTTAGAGCCCGGTGCCGGCCTTCGGATATTTATTATACATGTGGTCCTAGTCATCGCATTTGCAAACAGCTGAGGCATGCCTGAGACCAACACGCAGCCAATGCTGTCCTTATAAGGCGGCCTCTAGAATGGCTTCTGTCAAACCTTCCGACTCAACCCTTAAACATGTATGACAAGAGGATTTCATATGTTATTCTCTTGTCGTATTTGTTTTGCATTTTAAGCGTGAAGTCTGTTACTCTAGTACGGTTTCTCCGATGACAGAATAAAATGCATCTCGTTTTTTTTTTTCAGAAAAGGGACTAGACGTACTAAATTTTATAATTTCTTACGAATTTTTCAAATCTTCCAATTAATTTCGAAACCGATTCTTTTCTTTTATTAAATTAAATTTCATGCAGTCTTTTGAAAATCATGGCCGTTGTAACAATGTTTTTCCCTTTTTTAATTCTTTCAGACGTTCCAAAATTGCAACCGACTTTTGTAGGCTTAATACCCTGAGATTGTATCTCTTCGCTGTTCAGTTCTACAGTATGTCTCTGACCTATACTTAACCGTCACGAATCGCGTCTTCATTCATTGATTCTAAATTGTTAACCAAGGGGTCAACAACACGTTATAGTCCTTTTGACCGGAGTTCCGATTTTAATTTATCATAGAAGACTTCGAATTGTACAAATTGCCAGGACTGGGCCGTGATCGAGACGACTCTATGCTGGTCAGCCTTTCATTGATCCTGTACAGCCTTCGATCACAGTTTTTGAGCACGGCATAAAACTTCTCCCTCACCAGTTCTTTTTCTTGTCTTCTTTTTTCAGCCATTTTTTGCTCTTCTGCAGTCTTTCTGTCTCTTGCCTTTCTAGAATCTTTTCCATCTTTGCCATCAATATATTAAGGTGGCTCATGGCACTGTTCTCTAAAATTCGAGAAATTTTGTTTTTACGTGGAGTCGACTGTCCATTTCCTATTCTCAACTATTTGTACTTATTTGGTAGTATTTCGACTTTGTTTATAATAGTTCAAGAATTTGTGCCTGTGCTTCATCCGGAAATGGTTTCTGCTGCTTTCCCCGACGTTTTCTCAATGCCCATCCTTCCATCTAATTTAAATTTCTTGTCACATTTTCTGCCATTACCGATAAAATTCAGAGCTTTTGTATCAGACGTTGTACAAGCCGACTTCATCACATCAACTGTCTTATTCACATCAACCAACTTTTCAAATAACCTGGGTTCGTTTTGAGCAGAAATCACGTTTTCATTGTCTTCCTTGAAAAGATCTGCTGGTAGTGTTAATTTGCCGCCCTTTAGATTGAAGAAACTCAGCACGTATAAAATGTCGTTTCTAATCAGAAATTCCAAAACACAACAAATAGCAGGAGTATTTAGAAAGTTGACCTTGACCGACTGAACACGAGTCATTTCTAGTCAACCCGGCTCGGCACACATGAACGTACTCGAACACAATTAATTTTATAATGTAATTTATAATTGAACTAAATTAGTTAATAAAAAGTAAACAAAAATTTTCATTAAAAAAAAACACAAACATGAACCACACCAAAACATGAGGTAATTGAATTTCTTTTGGGAATTATATTGGGACCGCTTATAGCAGAGTTACTATGATAAAATTAGCTTTTCGATTTGAAAAACTGCTATTAACACGAAAAAAATGTGGGTGGTAGTTAAACGGTTTCAGAACAAATTTAAATAGTTTTAGACTCCAAATTGTGTCAGCTAACGGCCTCAAAAAAATAGTAAAAGCGGTCAAAAATGGTTTTTCTTTAATACAAATTGCGAAAAAACGGCTAGACCCACTAGTGAGAAAAATGCAAAAGCCCGAATATAAACTGAGCCCAAGCACTGAACATGGTCTGATATAAATGCCTGATCTCAATCCAGGCCCTAAGGAGACATAAATGGAACTTTACCAATAGAGTTGCGTACAGGACCTGCTCAGGCACTAGAATAAATTGCCGTTGCTTAGGCAGTCCTTAGGCATATAGTCCAGAGCCTAACATTGAATGAGAAAAGGTATAAATTAGTAAATTATAGCTTATTCAACAAAGGTATTGTTATTATTTAAAAATTGATTTCTTCATTCCCTCCACTATATTTCCATCCCAATCCACAGCATTATTTATCAAAGAACTATTATTTATCAAAGAAAAATTTTCTCTGACGTCTTTACTGGTATGGACAATATTTTGATTTGCAATTGATGTAACAATTTCTGATAAATAAAAAATGATACAAAAATTATTCATTCATGCCATAAAAGAAAAAAAAAACAATAGTAAAAACAAGAATCACTTTTAAAACACTCATAAAATTTAGTATTGCATAAGATTGGTTCGTTGCCTTGCTTTCTTTGTGCTGTGTGGGAAATAATAACTAGAAGGAACTCAAATTTTCTGAAAATTTTACAAAACTTGAATTATCTCATTCCTTTTGTTGTTGTCATACTAAGATTTTTTTTCAAGAAAAAATAAATGAATTTAAAAATCCGTTAAGAGCTTTCAAAAAGTACTAAATTTTGTACTGGATTTCGTGAATATCCATTTCAACAGCTTTATTAACACTTAGGGTTAAGTCAATTTTCATTTTTTTTGTCCAATTCATTGTTTGTTGATTGTCGGAGGCTTTTTTTTACGATTAATTCTCATTCTGTATTTATTTCCAACTATTCGTCGACGGTAATGACTTTTACCCATTTTTAACAAAAAGTATGATACTTTTTTATATTTACTTTTATAAAACTAAAGGTTATGTTTACTAGAGTTGCAGACACCATTGAACGTCAGTTCAGGCATAAAGATCAAGTACCTGTCGTTTAAGTTACATTTATGCCTGCTCAGGACCTGTACAAGCAGTCAGGCAAGCACAGGCAAAATTTATATTCAGGAGATAAATGAGAGGAGGGAGGAAGCCAGTGGTTCTCCATCTCATCTTCTCATTCTCCACATTATATGCAGCCAAACAGCCATTGGGATTCCAAGAGGTTACGTGACTCTCACGGTATATAGAGCCAATCAGGCGAAAAATAAGACAGGCCTTATATATGCAATTCTATTTTAATTTTTTTTTAACGTTCAACGATTGTATTCACATAAAAGTCTTTGAATAACATGTTTTCGAGGAGCTTTAACCTCTACAAAGTCCGCCCATTCCCGACTATACACAGGAAAACAAGCAGGGTTTTGGTAAGGTTAAATGTGCGTTTTTTGCACTTCCAAAGGAAAGTTTTAAGCTGCAAAAGACTAATTGAGTTTGAAAAAAAAAGGTAAAATATTGTCATCTCCTCAAAAACATGTTATTGAAAAGCTTTTATCTTATTACAATCATTGAACGTGTAAAAAAAATAGAAATAGAATTGCACCCATGAGGCCTGTCTTATTTTCCCCCAATTGGCTATGTGTATTACGAAAGTCACGTGACCCTTTGAAATTCCAATAGCTTTTAACAGCTATTTGCCGTTGTAGTTGCCGGTATACGTGTATTTCCGTGTTTTGTAATATTTTGCACAATATTTGACGGTAGTTGACATTTTTAAATAACCTTAAGTAATTATTTTTTAAACGAAGTTGTATTTCATTCCTTAGATTCTATAGTTGTGATTAAGTACTAAAAATCNTTATCACTTTATGTAATAAACAAAAAATTTTATATGGCCGTTTCAGAATAAAAAAACTACTTGTTTTTGAAATTTATTAATTTAATTTTTATTAATTATCAAGGTGGCCAGTAAGCTCACTCTGTCGCTTGACAAGAGTTTACTGTAGTTGCCGGTATACGTGTATTTCCGTGTTTTGTAATATTTTGCACAATATTTGACGGTAGTTGACATTTTTAAATAACCTTAAGTAATTATTTTTTAAACGAAGTTGTATTTCATTCCTTAGATTCTATAGTTGTGATTAAGTACTAAAAATCAAGCATGGATTTTAATAAAATTTTTATCTTATTTCTTGCTTGGCTGTATTTAAGTATAGGTACATAACTTATGAATTATTTATGATTTAGTACGATTTTAATAGATAAAAATACAACTTTAATAATTAAATGCAATGAGTGTATTCACACAGATGTAGGCCTTGTTTATAGCTGAATATTTAGTATCCTACAACAACGATGACTGGTCGGGTATTTCAATAACTTTTTGCAATTATCGAGTTTGGTCTGGGGAAGAGAATTTAGGAAGTACAAAAAGTCTGTAGAATACACATTGAAGCTTAGTGTCATTCCTATAGCAGTTCCCTTGCATATTTAATGGTTCTTTAAAGTTCAGTTTTCAATTACATTTTCCTTGGTAACTTGGTCAAAGAAGATAAAAAATGAGGACTTTATTCTCCTTTACGTTTCTCAACGTTGTTAAAGGCAATAAACTTTGTTTACAGCGTAAGCAACTTTATGAGAATTGCAATTGTAAAAAAATGCAGCGGGTCGATAGAGCCTGCCGGATCGGGGAGCGGGCAGGACTCGGGAGAATAACTTGCAACAACATCACTTTATTTCGACACACAAGAATAAGTTTATTTCATTACAAAAGAGGATCCCTTTTAAGGAGGTTCGGTAGTGATAATTTTTTATGATCAAAATTTTTGAAATTTCGATATGTCGTTTGGGATAATAGTATCAAATTACAGCTAAATTTTTGATGGGTTTAACCACACCGTTTTCAAGATATATTGACCTGAAAAAACAATATTTTAACATGTAGGCTTATGGAGAAATCACTTAAATTTCACATAAAAAAAAAAACGGCTAAATGAACTTGCTTTTTTTTTTTTTTTAATGAAAGAATATTGTCAAAATAATATTTTGTCAAAGTTTGAGAGAGCCCTACCACAAATTTCTATTAAAAAACAGCAAAAATGTGCTCGCAGCAGACGACTTGGCAACGCTGCTTTTGGAGCGGGCTTTGAAATGTAATGAATAGTAAAAACTCCTTTTGTAATTAAAAATTTAATTATAAAAAATTCATCTGAAGAAATAAGTACACTGTCATCAGTAGACGACGACAACAGCAGTTGACGACAACAACAGTAGACGACGTGCCAGCAGCCGAAAAAATTCAAAACGTTGCCAGACGCTCTCCCTCCCCTTGCCTCTCTGAGATTTCCCCCCGCTAACACTACCAAACCTCCTTAAGCTAAATTACTCACACACTAGATCGAATACAGTACGAAGGAAAAACGAGGAGATTCGTGATCACAAGAAAAAACAGATTAGACAAAAATAATGGAAACACTCTTTACGTCGACGACACTGCTCACCGACCTATTTTTCTTCTTCTCTCTCTATTATATTTTTTTTTTCATTCGTCCGCCAGCTCTTCTTCCGGCGCTGCTATCGCCGCTTCTCCACGCCTAATTTGAAAACATTTCCGGCTGTTGACGGAACAGCAATTATCTTTTTTCATCCGTAAATTTACAACAATTATATCTCTTGCACCACTTTGTTCTCCAACTGGTGACAAGCAAGAGCTGATGGGCTCACACCAACTACACCAGGATTTTGGCCTGGATTTGACGTCTAACGAGCTTGTTTATCCTAGCATGCTGAATCAGCTACCTGTTACCTTACGATGACAGACGTTTCTCAGCTTCCAGGTACTTTCGAGCTGTTGTGACAGGCAAAAGGAGAAGGTATTATTTTTTGTTTTTTAATTAGTATTTAAAAAATTCTCTAAATTAATGTTTATAGTGGCTACCAGGCAGCTGTATGATGCATAGTTTAAAATTTTTTGTTAAAGATGACCTTGTAATTTTCTGTTGGACCTTCTTTCAAGTTATACTCTAAATAATGTTTCAATACGTTTATCAAGAGTGATCACTAATTCTTGTCCTGTTCCCATTTAAGAATAAATCCCTTAATATTTTTAGTCAAAACCAGTTTAACCTCCTATTTACATAAAGAATTTAGTATTCAGTAGACATTCATGTATATATCTTCTTCATGTATTTTGCAAAGTACCTCAAAGAATATGACTTACTTCGTTTATCTGTGTGCCATTAAGTTAACAAGTTTAAACTGTTAATGTTAAAAAAAATCTGTTTCAATTTCAATTAACCGAAGCTGAAGAAACTATAAAAATTTAAGTTTTCCAAGCTAAGTCAATAAACTAATTAATGTTACTTTATTTTGGATTGCAAGTTAGTATAAAGAAAAAAAAAACATCAGCATGGTTTTGTTTGTTAGCATATCACTAGAAAGTACAAGGAACAACTTGGATATACAAAGCGATATTAATGAGCACTTACCATAACTGGTCATCTCAAAGAATTTTTTTAGTATTATTGATTAATAAAGTATGCCCTTGAAGGGGAAAACGTCAGCAACTAAGAACTTAACTTTTATTTTTTTTACTATTTATTAATAAATTTTTTTCTTAGTCGAGCAAGCAACGGTCATTAGACGTTTAACTATTTTTAATATTAATAGTTAAAAATGTGTTTTTAGGCATGCACGTATTGACGAATAGAAGCCCAACTGTTTTTAGTATTGTTGAACGGAGAAATGTGCCTTCAGGCGAGCAAACATCGGCGATTAGAAACCCAACTGTTTTTTAAGTATTGTGGATCGAGAACATGTGCCCTTAGGCGAGCAAGCATCGGTGATTAGAGCCCCAACTATTTTTTAAAATTATTTATTATCAAATTTTTTTTCTTAGGTGAGCAAGCATTAGTAATTAGAGATCTAACTAATTTTTTGTATTATTTATTAATAATTTTTTGTTTTGAGGCGAACAAGCAACGGTTATTACATTCCTTATTGTGTTTTAGTATCGTTAATTTATAAAATTGTAATAACCAAAATTGGCTTTGAAAACTACTGAAACTGTGTCTTCAATAAATTTACAGTAATGTGTCAGCAAAACAACACCCGATCTAAACTACATATCGTCCGTACATAGTAACAGCAAAAAATAGCTGTCGGTCCCAATAACTTTAGTTACTCCCAGACAGTAAAGATAAGCTACCATGGGGTTACATGGCACAAGTGGTAAAAAAAGGTATGCGAAGACAAATGAAGAGGAGAGAAGAGCTACAAATAGAGCCACATCTTTCAACAGAGCTCACTCTGTCGCTTGACAAGAGTTTACTCACTCCCTGAAAGTATATACTGTGACGAGGATTTTTCTAGCCGATAAACAGCCGTCCCGGGTCCCCTCACAAAACTCTCACTACATTTCTTACCATGTCCCTACACTCTGGATATCTCTCCTCCGGGAGGTCTGCCACAGGTGTCTGGCTCGGGAACACCAGACACTCCTAAAAGAAAAATAGAAGGGGGCAAATGGGGGCACTACTTCTCAATAAACACTCGCGGATATTAAATTTTCACAGCGCTCTCACGCTATTTATAGGCCTCAATGCACACTCTCCACAATGTAGCCTCTCTCTCTCTCTCTACATATATATTTGTTTTGGCACACTATTCTCGAGGTCGATATCTTCGTACTGTCACCTCCGGTCGTCTTCTTCGCCGAACTCCTCCCTAGCTCGACTGTTGGTGGCCGGCACCTAGGCTACACACACACACACGGACACAACCTCAAACATACCTTCCGCTCAATTCAATCCTTCCTATCCCTATATAAATCCGATACCCATTTATCCTGACTCACTCGGATCGTCCCCAAACCTTTACCTCGAAATAACACCTAGTGCACCGTCCTCCGTGAAGTGACCTTCTCTATGTCCTCGCCGTCACCCGGTGCTACCTGGAGTTCGTCTCAATCGTCGCGTAGAATCGGCAACACGGTTAACTCTCGGGCAGTATTGTTCGGTGTTCTCCTATGCTCTCTTTTTGGATCCCTTTCCTCACTCTCAGCTCTACCTGTCACTTTTGCCTATATCCAATCACTCTCTCTTTCCTATCTGCTCTCTATGCCGCTCCACGCGATACTAACTGCGTTATGGCAGTACACTTGAACAGATGCGCGCGCCCCTCCCATGTATCCGAAAAATCTCCAACACGCCTAAAAACCAGTAAATTATTGGAGGTTTCAAAAACTAGGGAATCGACGGGGCCGCTCGGTGCTCACACCTCTCCGACGTGTCACGAGCCCTCGCCTCTCTCCTTCTCTATCTTACACACATGCTCACCCAATCATACCTCACACACTTTCAATCCCTTTTATGGTCTTCGGTTCTTCTTTCTCCTCTGGCTCGTAGTCCGTGGCACCGAGAACACACATTAAGTAATGTGTTATAGATTTACATATAGAAAATATATATGTTATTCTAGGACTCGGTAGCCACCGATGACTTGCCCCGAAATATAGGTATACAGTGACGTGATAGCTTTAGCCAATCAAAAAAGCAAGAAGTGCATTGTTCGAGATAAATTACTTTTTTTTTATTCTTACATACTGCTTAAGTATAATAATGTTTGTTTTTCTATTTCAGTAAAATAGACTTTGCTGTATCTCTTAACAATAAGGTTGTTGCAGCTGGAGACGGAGCGGAAAAACATAGTGACCGAGCTTAAGAAGGTCAATACTTGCTTTGGATGCAGAGTAGTCATCATCATCAATGATGAATTCTAGATCTTTATTCTAGATCATGTTTCGAAAGCAATCAAAGGTAATGATGTTTTTTAAGAAAAAGTTAAAAGAAAACGTTAAAAAATATGCTTTATTTATTGTATATTATGGTGATAATAAGTTTAAACTTGTAAATTTATAAACAAATAAGAGAAAAAGTTCCCAGAGGTGGAAATGCATGAAAGACTGTTTATCACAGGATGAGGCACAGGACGGAATCCCCTTCACTTTCTCTTTCTTAAAAATGCGAATTTTAATCTAATTGTTATATAATTTATTGAATTCTAACTGCTCAGCATGTACCATGTCACCATGTTTTTTAATGACTTTCTTTACCAAATATACGTCTTGGTATTTCGATTTGAGTAGCTCTTGTTCGTAAAAGCCGCCAAAGACCAACTGATCCTTATAATCTTCTAAATACGTAACTAGGGTGGTTTGAATACTTTATTAACGGTAAAGATTTTAGTTGACCAGTTTT
Source organism: Copidosoma floridanum (assembly GCF_000648655.2). The sequence continues at coordinate 487,133 of NW_019380845.1, forward strand.
GTGGGTACCATAATTCAAAGGCATTTTGAGCTTTACTCACACGCACTTCATCATCAATTTTAATCTCGACCTTTTTATCGTTTTACTATTAGTTGAAAACATTTGTAAAACTTGAGCTCGATTGGCGGTTATGCAATCAGCAAGCTTAATACTGATCGTTCGTTGCTTTCGAGCGTTGTAGGCTGCAATTAAATCTAGTAAGATTTCAAGCCACTAGTAATTTCTGCGAATATTAAACTTTGTCAACATTTTGTTTTTCATAGTGCCATTGAATCGTTCACATACATACACTTTGAGGCTGTTTTATGTTGAATAGAGATTCATGTTATATTTTCGCATAAGGTCTTGAAAACTTTCATCATAGAATTCTTTATCTCTGCATGAGATTAGAGTGTGCAGATTTTTCGGTACTCAACCATCACGTCATACGAATTTTATTCCTGCTATAACATCTTCAGTCGTTTTTTTTCTTTACAGGTACAGCCCATGCATACTTTAAACAGACATCTGTTACAGTCAGCATGTACCTATGACCTTTGTTTATACGACGATAGGATATCATTTCAACAATATCGACCTGCCATATTTTTGCTAGACTTCTGATATCATACTTTTGTCGTAGATAGTTACGACAAGCTGGTTTGCGGAGCTCTTCAACAAAAATTTTATGCTTCTTTTTGAGACCTTGTGCCACATTGCAAATAAATAGAATACGCTTCTATTATTTCTAAACACAATCTCTACTGAATAGCGGCCAGTCTTTGAAAATCTAGAGTTTTCAGCAGATACGCATATACGCGTATAATGAAAAAATTTCGAAAAAATTCACAACATTTTTTAAACCTTTGTGCCACGTTTAAAATAAAGAGAGTGCACTTATTTTATATCAATATATAATTCTTGTGGGTTTTCTGAGCAGTGAAAGGCCTTTAGATATTTTTTATCAACTTTATCAGTATGAGTGTATCTGCATATCTGCCGAAAACTTGATTTCTAAAGCCTGGCAACATTTTAGGACTTAAGAACTTGATAAAAAATGTGTGTGGATATAATAGTAATAAGTTCTTACTGTTTTTAACGCGTCACAAAAGTACAAAAGGAAGTTATGAATTTTTTTTCAATATATTCAATATCGCATGTCTGCGGAAAACTCATAATTCCCAACCCTGGCGATTTTTCACGGTTTAGAAAATAAAAACAAATGTGTGAGGATATAAGATAAGTGTACTCTATTTGTTTTTAACATAGCACAAGAGCTTAAAAAGAAGTTATGCTTGATTTTCAAACTTTTTGTGAACACGCATATGTATGCGTTTCCACAGAAATTTCCTTATTCCTCAACCCTGGCGGCCTTTTATGGCTAATAAAACTAATAGTAATCGTTAGAATACAACAAAAGTGTAGTTTATTTATTTCTAACGTGGCACAGAAGCTTAAAAAAAAGTTACGATTTTTTCCCTACATTTTCAGTATACTGAGAGAAAAATATAATAAAAATTACTGTGCAGGAATGGTAATCTGGTGTCATTCCGCCATCTAGGGACTTTTTACTTTGGCCAACCTAATTATAACCATTTCGGACAGTGATTTCTATTGTAAAAACAGTTAAAATCACTGTACTTACAACAAAAATTACTGTTATAATTTCTATTGTACAAACAGTTAAAATCACTGTACTTACAATAGAAATTACTGTTCTAAACACTGAAAATCATTGTTCCAATGGTAAAAAGTCTCTAGACGACCAAACAGTACCAGATTACCATTGTAGCTTAGTAGTTTTTAGTATATTTCTCTCTCAGTGTATTCGCGATGCGCCTATGTCACGTGGCGCCGTCGAATAAGAGAAATTGTCCCTCGTTAAGGTTGCCAAAATACATGGAGCCTTATAAGAAATTTTTTAAACAAATTAAAAAAAAGATTATTAAGAGTGAATTGACCAAATGAATCAGTGATTTAAGTGAGTATTATGTTAGTGTACAGTAATAAATTCTGTTTGGTGTTATCATGTGTACTACTAGATTGGGAAAAATAAAAATATGGATTGCACCTGTGATGACACAGCATATTTCAGTGGATATCCATGCTTACACTTGTGTAAAGCTTAAATGACACAAATAATCCACGGAAACGTAATATAAATGTGTAAAAGTTAACCTAACCTGCCATTAGTATTTAAGTTTATAGAACACTGTGTTGTGAGAGATAGATAAATGTAAGCAAAATTTGTGTTCCACAAGCTGCACACAAGTGCAAGCATGTGAATACATTTATGTGTATATAATGTCTTATCACAGTCGCAATCCATGTTTTTATTTTTTGAAGTCTTGAAGTACACAAGACGACACCAAACACAATTTATTACTGTACACTAACATAATACACACTTAAATCACTGATTTATTTGGTCAATCTACCTTTAATAATCTTTTTTTTAATTTATTAAAAAATTTTCCTAAAAGGCTTCATGCATTCTAGCAATGTCAGCGAGGGACAATTTCTCTCACTCGACGGCGTATACACGTCAGTGTTAGTGTTGGCGAAGAGGATCTTCGCATACCCCCACCACTATCGGAACTTTCCGTTGGAAAAGTTCCAGAGCCAATCAGAGCAGAGCTACAGCAGGAGCGTAGGGGAAGACTTATTTCTCCTGGGATTCCCATGGACTAAAGCGTGTTCGGTCATTTAATAACGGGGCTCCTAAATCATTTAAATAAATAACACAAGCACACATCACCAAATGACCCAGGACGCTTACGGGCCACTCTAAGAGATAATAAAATCTTGGATAATCACGCAAGCCACTATCAACGGATAATCTGGGGTGCTTACTGGCCACTCTAATAAATAATAAAATCTTGAATAATAACGCAAGCGAATATCACCCGATAACCCAGGGCGCTTACTGGCCACTTTAATAAATAATTAAATCTTGAATAATAACGCAAGCGACTATCAACCGATGATCCGGGGTTCTTACTGACCTCTCCAAAAATAATTGAAATGGCAAATAACAACACAAGTGACTGTCAACCAATGACTCGGGGCACTTACTGGCCACTCTATTAAATAATAAAATCTTAGATGATGACACAAGCGACTATCACCTGATGACTCTGGGCGCTTACTGGCCTACTAGTTAATAAAATTATATTCACACCAAGAAAAAAAATTGTATGATGGTAAGAATGGTTAGTGGAGTGCTATAAGCCTGGCAAGCCGTAAGAGAAGGTAGAAGTAAACATTTAATCCCAAGTAAAGACATGATCTCAATGGTTGAGACTGGAACTATTACTATTATAACTGAAAAAGAATAGTGATGTGTATTTTTTTTTGTCATTCTTTACTAAAAATCTCAGATATCAACTACCACAAAAATTTTGTAAGAAATATACTTATACAGTGTTTGTTTTATCACTTTATGTAATAAACAAAAAATTTTATATGGCCGTTTCAGAATAAAAAAACTACTTGTTTTTGAAATTTATTAATTTAATTTTTATTAATTATCAAGGTGGCCAGTAAGCACCCCGGGTCATCGGGTGATAGTCACTTGCGTTATTATTTATTAGAGTGGCCAGTAAGTACCCCGGGTCATCGGGTGATAGGCACTTGCGTTATTAATTAACATTTCAATTATTTATTAGAGTGATCAATTAGCGCCCTGGGTTATCGGGTAACAGGCCGTTGTGTTATTATTTAACATTTTAATTATTTATTAGAGTGGCCAGTAATCGCCCCGGGTCATCGGGTGATAGTCGCTTGCGTTATTACATAAGATTTAATTATTTATAAAAGTGGTCAGTAAGCGCCCTGGGTCATTAGGTGATAGGCGCTTGCGTTATTATTCAACATTTTTATTATTTATTAGAGTGGCCAGTAAGAGCCCCGGGTCATCGGGTGATAGTCGCTTGCGTTAATGTTTATTAAAGTGGCCAGTAAGCACCCCGGGTCATCGGATGATAGTCGCTTGCGTTATTATTAAACATTTTATTACTTACTAGCGGCCCTCCGTCACGATTTCCGCCGAGACTTACTGAATGGAACACCACAGTGTGTTGTCATGTGATGTGAAACGTTTTCAGTTAGCAATTTTACATATATTCTTGACACTTCTCAGAACAATTATCTTCTTATTAAAAAAATATTTTTTAAGAATCCATACAGTTTATTTGGTCAAATAAGCTGTAAAATCCTTAAAAAATATAGTTATGCTGAAAAGTACCGTGCGTTCTTTATGCCATATAATAATCGTTGGCCATAACGGGCCGTTTATTTGCAGTTTCTCCCATATAATTTACGAAAAGGGCTATTCTTTAAAGCTGTTAAGATTTAGAATTTTCAAACAATACATGATTAAAAAAATTTTTTTTCTCTTATTTCACAACATTATTACCAAAGTAAATAAGTCCTAGAGCTCAATCTCAACATTTTTTATCGATACAAAAATTTAAATACATTTTCTACTTATTTGAAAATCTAAAAGATTTAAGAGATTACTGTGAGGGTACAAGAAAAAGCTTATCTCTTACGTAATGGATTCTTTATTTGTCGACTTTGACGCTGCTGTTCCAATCTCGATAAATTTTCTGCGTCAGTTTTTTGACGCCTAAAATTGTGTTCATTAGATACATTTAAAGTTTTCCTTCCAATTCACCCTCTTGCGACTTTTGGCATGCTTAAGATTTTTGTAACCCCTAAAGGCTGTTTTCTGTCAACTTTGTTGAGTTCTAATATATTTGTTGGCAAGGTAGTTCAACGTCCGATGGCCCTAAAAAAGACCGGTAAGCTTCTTAAGTGAACTTTTTCTTGACTGTTTTACAGAGAAGTTTACAGCGATTGTGACTGCCTGGATACTTCAGGGAAATCATCTCTGGCCTGCTGTTGAAGCCCCAGACAAATCAGGAAAAAAATTACAAAGTCCAAAGCTTCGGAGCTAGTTGTAGAGATCTTTCCAAACGTCTCCTGGTATAACGTCGAAGACGTTGGTGTCTAAAGCACCTTTTTTTGCAGATTTAATTGTTTCGTCAATCTAAGATGAGGAGATTGGTTCGTGACGCTTGTCCATTAGAGACTGTCCCGTTGCATCAAGTTTTTTTTCCTTTCATAGCTGTGAGATTCGCCTAGCGTAGACCTTGGAGAGGATCGGTGATTCCTGGTTGAATGCTTAGAGTCGTAAGGGTAAAATAGGGTCATTGGTCCCTGGGGTCTCCAGCCTTGCGAAGAATAACTTCACTTGTGACGACTGCCAGTTAATGACTGACTTGGTTTAATAGTGGCCGTCTTTAGTTAACATAGTCCTTTAGTCGACGAATCACTTCCGAAAATGGTAGTAAAAATGTTTTCATCGGCAAGGTAGTTTAAACTAAGGTGGCCCTTTAAATAACCGATGAGATTGATGGTTAAGTAGATAACGTAAATACTTATAACGGCCCTGAAAAGACCAGTGGTGGTACTTCCAGCTATCCCTTATTATTATTCTTGATGATGAAGAGCTGGCTGCGGGTAGCTTGACTCTTACCCTTGAAGTCTCTGGGTACGGAATCCGTGATGGAGGGAAGTACACTACTGACTAAAGAATACCTCGTCTTGAAGTCGTTCCCTGCATAAGTAACTACTCATCGTTAGTCGGGAAAGTGAGCCTGGATAATACCTTCCCTGTGGGTATGCCGTTGGGACGAACACTGAGAAGGAGGCCGTTGTGGCTGCCTGTACTCTTCAGAGCCGTCTTCCCTGGATTACATTAGTAGTAAAAAATTCTCTGACGGTACCAGGACGGATGGTGGAACGGCCACATAACTCTGCAGTGTTGGTGGTTGTGCTCTGGCTAGACACGTCTCCTGGTATTCCGCCGGAGACGTAAACGGTTTGAATCATTTTTTGAACTAGGTCACTTGCCCATTGGAGAAGAGTGTCGTCGGTAACCGGAATACCCAGGTACACAACTATCATCTACATTCTCGATGACCTGCTGGTAGACGACAGCCAAAGTCTTAGAGACGCTCCGGCCTATTACAACCACACTTATTTAACTATGTTGCAGGTAGCTTCGATTTTATGTCGACGCCACCTAGCAGATCCTACTGAGCTAAAGTGAAAAGCTGGCGTATTTTTACAAAACTTTGAGGTTATTTATTGTTATTGTAATTAAATTTTTCAAGATAAAAACTATACTAAAACCATCTAGGAAGTGTCAAGAATTGGTATGCAAAATTTCAGCAAAATCACTATAGTAGTTTTCGCGGTTAGCGATTACAACGGTTTTAGCGACTTTGCTTTATATATTAGTAAGATAAGAGTAGCCAGTAAGCGCCCCAGGTCAACAGGTAATAGGCGCTTGTATTAATATTTACCATTTTAGTTATTTATTAAAGTGGGCAGTAAGCGCCCTGGGTCATTGAGTGATATGTGCTTGCGTTATCAACTTAAAAGATTTTGGAGCCCTGTTATTAAATGACCGAACATGCCTTAGTATTTGGGAATCCCAGGAGTAATAAGTCTTCCCCTACACTCCTGCTGTAGGTCCGCTCTGATTGGCTTTGGAACTTTTTCAACGGAAAGTTCCGAAAGTGGTGGGGGTATGCGAAGATCCTCTTCGCCAACACTGGGGTTGGGGAATCAACCCTGGTGGTCTTTTACGGCTTAAAAAACTAATAGGAGTCATGTGATTATACAAGGAAAGTGCATTTCATTTATTTCTAACGTTGCACAAAAGCTTTAAAAATTTATGCTTCATTTTTAATTTTTTTTCTGTACACGCCTATGTATGTTTTCACCGAAATTTCCCTATTTTTTAATCCTGGTGGCATTATTACACTATTTTCAAGCTGAATTAAGCCAAAAAAATTTTACGCTCTGAGGCCCTTGAAGCCTGATTCGTCCATAGTTAGGCTACTCTGGTGTGGGGCTAGTTTCAGCTCTATTTGATACATTTAATTTTAATAATTTGATTATGGTTGTAAAAATATTTAAGTATTAATATGTATTATGATTGTATGGGTAATCAAATAAAAATTATTTATATTCTAATAATAGAAGCTTATTTAAAACAAACCCTTATTTAGTTTTATGCAACGTTTATGAACTTTAAGTGTTAAATAGGTTTTCTTTTTAATGCTGCTTTGCTCGTGACAAATACGCCCCACCAGTTTTAAGGGGATGTCGACCTAGCAGACTAATCACAGATGGCGCAACCGGTACTTAGATTCTAGCCAATAAAATGTGAGAACAGTGTATGCACGAAAGTATACATGTGGAGTGCAGGCTACATATGTACGTATACTTTCGTGCATAAACCGTTCTTACATCTCGTTGGATAGAGTTAAAGTACCGGTCACGCCATCTGAAATTAGTTTACTAGGTCACCGTCCCCATAGCGCATCATATGATTTTTACAGTCAGCATAGTAGTCCATTGCTTGGAGACAAAAAAAAAAAAACGATTCAATTTTATGTTCTCGGGTAGAAAAAAATTGGTCATTCGCCTACAGAATTTTCCCGGAAATATTAGAACAATAGTTTTAACCAAACCGAAAGTTGGCTTCATTTATTTATTTAACAACTAATGAAAAAATGCCAATTTTTACATTTAATTTTTTTCTCATATCAAAAACCTAAGTAGACAAAAAAAAAAAAAACTATTATGTTAATTTGAACATTACCGTGGGAAAATACAGATAATAATTTGCATAACAAATAGCTATTTGTAAAATTGCAAAATATGTATTAGTTTTTTGTTACTTAATTTTTTAAAGTAAAACTTGGAAGTGTTATTACAATTTTCGGTTTATCGACATTTCGCTTTATTAAAAACATTGTATTTAATGTTAGGAATGATAACTAGAAAAAAATTGATTTTTGTAAATTTTGATGTTTTTCCACCGAAAATTTTATTGCTAACTTAAACTATTGCAAATATCTCAGTCAATTTTGCATAGTTTCTTTCCAAACAAACGTCGTTACATTTGTCATAAAAAAACACGCATTAAAAAAAAAATTCTCTAGCTCAATCTGAAGCCTAGATACAAGATATTGTCATTTTTTGCAATAATGGACGGATAATAAAATTTTGTACTGCGGAAAAATTTGTGGATCATTTTCATGTATTTGTTCATCACACTTTCAAAGCACTTTATTAATTTCATTGAAAGGAAAGCCAAATAAAAATCAAGAAAGTGGTATTGTTACAATCGGGGCAGCTCAGCGCTCCCATCTGTACCTCTCTGTCACTACTAGGTGGCCGACCGGTTACAGTGCGCATGGGGCAAAATAAGTGCTGCGGCTGCGTTTGAAATTCAATAAGTTGTTTCACATAATTACGTCTCCACGTTGTGAGTGTGTGGCAGGATGGAGAGTAAGAATTTTGAGTCAAGATCTTCATCTGTTGACAAGGACGAACGGCAGCTTGAAGAGATGACAGCAGTTCAACACCAGAGAGCTCGATAGCGTCTGTTACGAGAGTTTTTAGTGCAACGACGTTAGACTGTGCTTGGCATTGGCAGTGTTGCAGATACGCCCGGACACGGTCATAAGTGGCAAAAATAGCCAGCAGTACGTCACAGCGTCAGAGACAGAAGTTCCCCCACTACCAGTTTTATTAATTACAACATTGCGTTTCCGCTGTGGAATGTCTGAATCGTGCATGTGGAGCAGAACTGAAAGGCCACGTCATGACAGCATTCAATGAGGGCATAGCTTTCTAGTGCAAAACATTCGATGTTATGCATGTGATGTAAATCATTAAGGCTTACGAATTATACATTATCATAAAAACATCACTGGTGGACTATTACAGTTGTAATCATTATTTCACATTTACAAATTTTAATAAAATAAAAAAAAATTAGTTTACTTAGATTATTTAGTCGGTTTCTGCCGTTATGCTCCGTTTTATTATGCTACATGTACACGATGCGCACTTTCTACAGCAGAAACGCAATGGCGTAACAAATAAAACTGGTAGTGAGGGAACTTTTGTCTCTGACGCTGTGACGTTCCGCTGAATATTTCCGCTGCATGTAACCACAGCCTAAAGGCTCGGGCACATGGAACCGCGTAAAACGTAAAGCGTATCGCGTAAAATTATAGGATCAGGGAAAGTTAGGTGAGGTACGTTTTACGCGAAAAAATTTGTCATCGCGCACATGGGAGTAAAACATACGCGCGTAAGTGTTTTTAAACCAATCACAGCGAGTATTTCGTTGGCTTTGCACATGCTGTGTCGCTCGCAGTCATCGCAAAAATGAAGTTACGCCCGTATTTTGTACCCATGTGCGCGATGACAAATTTTTTCGCGTATAGCGTAAATAAAGTATGCAACCTGTAAATACAGTCAGCAGCTAATGTCAACAACAACAATTACAGTATCAATTGTATAATTAATCTAATTCCTGACATGGATGAAAAATAAATCGTAAGAACTTTGGGCAAATTGTGGAAAGTCCATACGACCTATGCAATGACCCAATATCGCAAAGAAAAAGTGAGAAGTGTAATGATTAAGCTGTATGAAATGTATTAACGGCTCTCAAATAAAAAGAAGTATATACTTGAAAACTTTTTTTTTGACATGTACGCAGGTTAGAATTCACTTGCGTTGAGAACTTCGAAAGCTTTTTTTGTTGACAAGACAGCAGATTGGTTAACTCCCCTCTACTTTACACTTACGCAATACACGAGGCTTTTACGCCTTTTCTATGTGACTACAAAGTGACAATTAAGAAGATAATGGAAAATCTCGAGCAGATGATTAAAAGGCAGGAGGAAGAAAATAAAAAGGCAGCACAAAAGAGGCAAAACGCACCCGATCAGAAACTTATTGAGGATACCTACACTGAACGGGAGGTCCTCATGAGGTATGCCTACTGAGGTCCTACAGAGGCGAAATAACGGGGTGTTGTGGAGGCCCTCTTTAGGTATCCTCAATAGCCTAGCTTAACCTCTCGGGGTATAATATATATAGATTTTTTTTTTCTTTTTTTATATTATAGTGCTCTACGTCCGGCTCCTTTAATAAGGGCACTACTATGGGCACTTAGCACTTGGGAAAGGGACAAGGAAAGGGATGGGAGGCCTCCCATTATTGGGAGGGGGTAGGGGGAAATTAGGCAATTTTTGCTGCGAGAAGGTCGCCTAAACCCTCCTCGAGGAGCATTGCGTGGTGAAAAAGCACATGTGAAAAATCACAGAGGTACTTGCCCGAAAAAGTCGCACTGGCCGGAAATTGAGCCACGGTCTCCCGCGTGCCAATCTATGACATAGCCGACTGAGCCACCGCGCGCTCAGACATATACATACATATATTACTAAGAGCGCAGACTTATGAAAATTTTAGAATAAAGGAAACAGTAAGAAATCATTTTATACTTTTATTTTAAACAAACGTTTACCCTGAATATAAAATAGATAAATAATACTTCTAAACAACATGTTCTTAAGAGAGTTGGGTTGCAATTCACTTAATGACGAAAATGTTTTTAAAAAAATATGTGTTGTAAAGAAACATTGCGTGGATGTAGTCACCACATTTGAACACAATCACGTGTACACATTTCGAGAAAAAATTCATGAAGTTTCCATTTTTCATTGTCTTTAACATGGGCTCAAATGTAAGTTATCAAAGAAGATGTAAGAAAATACCTTATACTTTTGATGCAGCAATGGAAAACTTTTGAAAAACAGATATGTTATTTATAACAATTTTATTCGTATACACGCAAAGTTTCAACAAAATCGCGTTTGCAGTTATGGAAATATTTGCACAAACATAAACAAATTGGTTTTCAGCTTTTATGTTACATTCATGTGTCAGACAAGGATATGAGAAGATATATATATATATATGTGTGTGTGTGTGTGTGTGTGTTAAAGTATATACATAGACTAAATATGTCTTTCAACATCATTGGTTGTTCAAATTTTTAAACAACCAATCGAGTTAATTTGATTTTCTTGTCTGCTTGTTTTTGTCGACTTTTCATAGGTTCCAAATCCAAACACCAGGTGGGGCACTTTTGCTTGGTCATCCGGATATAGCTATAGTCGACATTTCCACTCCTCTCCTTGTAGACGCACATTCGGTACACCCCTTCTACGTGTCTCCAAAATTTGAGCCTATATGCGCATTTCCTTGCGAATCCACTCCTCTTCTCGTAGGCACACACTGTTCGATACGAGTCTCGCTCTCTTGAAAAATGCACGCAAAAAAAATTTGCACCATGAGAGTACAGAGGTCCAGCTTAAGAGAGTACAAACACGCATCAAACGCATACAGTACAGTTGTCTGCTCACAGCTATCCCAACTTTGGACTCGTACAGTTCAAAGCAACGCTGTACTGTAGAGGTCTAGGGAGGAGGCTGTCTGAATCAGCGCTTGGAACGTATACGTTCCAACCTTCGAGCTGTAACTACCGATGTATTTTTTCTGCCACTCTATTTAGTAAAATGTTTCTGACATTCATTTTATTATCTCGAATTGCGTCTTCACTCATTGATACTGCGTTTTTACTAAGAGAACTAACTATAGCAAGCAACATACTCTTAGATCAAAGGTCTGATTTTAGTTTATCGGAAAATACTTAAAACTTTACTTACGCCTTTAGTTAAACTATGATTAAACGTATTTTGTGAATCGCGTCCAAGTCTGTAATTGATTTGATTTGTAATTTTTGTTTTGAGAAGTTTGGTACTGACTCAAGAAAAATTATTAGCCTTCGTTTTATCTAAGAAATCTTTTATTTTCTATTTAATGCTCACCTGATTTTGATTGGATTTTGGGGTGGAAGAAGAGTGATCACCGATTTTAGACTGAGATGACTAAGTTCTAGAAGCCTCGAGTTTGCTGAGCCTGTCTTTTACTGTACTTAGCTTTTGATCGAAATTTCTCAGCACAACAAGCATATCCTCTCTTTCTCTTTCTATCTCATGTCCTTCTGCTTCTGCCTGATCAAAAATATTGTTGAGGTTGTCGGGAGGCCCTCTATCTGTATAGGATACGTCAATAGCCTACTGAGGACCTACAGAGGCAAAATAACGGGGTTTAGTGGAGGCCGTCTATAGGTATCCTCAATATCCTTGTATACCTAACCACACGTGAAGCATCTTTTGTCGTGTATATATATATCATGCATACATATAATTAATATTGCTGCTACAAAAATAGTACAATGAGCAGCCAGAAGTAAGAGATAATTGAGGTTTTGGCAAAAATNTCTCTCTATACATATACTTTAACTGTAACTAAGTATATGCAACTCAACTGACTCTTGCTTCAATGTTATCTATCAATCTTATTAAATTAAATCGTGGAAATCAATGTTGATATTTATATGCATAGACTTTTGATTTCAAGACATTTTTTTTCATTTTTTCCCGTACTTGTAATACTTATTTTGAAATACAGTATTATTTTGAAAAAATATGTAGCTTTTTTTAAGGATGGCAGTTCAGCTATTCGCTACTTGCACAACATGAAAAAGCGATCACAGCAATACCTGTGCTAATACGTGAAACTAAACGATTTGTTTGTCTTCTGCTAGCAGACTGCTAAGCATTACCAACATAAGAAAGTTGTGTTTTTATACATCTATAATATTTCTGAGGAATAAATTTTTACTACAATTATGAGTAGTAAGTACACATTTTACTCATGCATGTTTATTGAAACATCTCGATTAAAATGCAATGAAATATATCTTATACTGTGTACTTTTAGAGCTATTAGCTGGCGCAACCTGCAGAGATGCAGAAGCTCTGACTTCGAAAACGAAAACAAACGTTGTATTTATAGCACATGAGCTCGTCGTTGGCTCAGTGGTTAGCATGCTAGCCACCGAAACAACACAGCTCAAGGGGTCGTGGGTTCGATTCCCGGTCGGGGTACACAGATTTTTTCTGATGGTTCTTGCCGGGTATCGAATTCATGAAACCGATTTAGGATAAAGATTTAGTTTGTAAGATGAAAATAAAAATAAAAAAGCGATTGAAAAATAAGGAATTGTGACGAGCTCTCGATAACCGGTCCTGCGTGACCGGGGAGATAAAAAAGATATGATATGCGAATAAATAAAGAACGAAAATGTAATGATAAGCGAAAATAAGAGAAATGTTAAATGATACGATGAAAAACGACATGTTAAAAGACAATGTAAATATTGAATGAATAAAGACAGTGTACATACCCATCGTAGGTCAGTACACTATAATATAAAAAAAAAAAAAAAAATTTGTAGTACGTATCGCGAATTTTGCCTTCTACTGTGCGAGGCCAATAGTTCTCGTTTTTCCCTGATTGATGCTGCTTTAAAATTGTGCACGTAGCGAATAACCACCAATTTATTATTTTTTCTTATCACAATTGCTCTGAACTGTAGGAAAAGCTTTAGAGGTTATCAGTGAAAACATGTAACTTCAAAATCTATTTTGCCTAAAGTTATAATAGCTCTGCTTAGATGGGTAAAGCTTATCTCGCCTCTCGAATCGTTTTGCAATCTTGAAATCGAATCCTACTGTCAGCAGTATTTTTTTTTTTCAATCCAATTCATTATTCTGATTTTGTTTCTTTAATTTATGTTTTATTAAAATTTATGTATGATGTTGTAAACATTTTTTTCTGATACAATTTATGTTTCGTGAGTTCAATGTAATTGTTTTCCGAAAACGCAAAAAACGAGTTAAAACCTACAGTTTGGTATAAACAATTGTACCTAACTCATTAAAAATGTATTGTATCATTAAATTTACAGTAATTACTCCATATGAAATTCTTTAAGGAGTATAGTAAGTTTGAAAAGTTGGAATAACATGAATAGCTTTAAGGATTTTCAACTTTTATAAGTGTTTTTTCAAAATAAGATAATGTACACGCACGCAAGTGATTTGGATTTTTTTAAAATAATTTATTCACAACACATCAAGTCCTCTTGTTTCATATAGTAGTTTTTCTTCATGATTACATTTAAATAAACATTTATAATAATTATTAAAAACGTATGCCTTACTTGAATATAAAGCCCCCTCAAGAGTAACTTTAAGAGAGAAAACTATTGTTTGTGGAGAAAATAATGTTCCTGAATATTATCTAGTTGGTTAACCATCAGAAATAAGATTGGGAAAAATTATATCTAATAATAATTGTATGATTCATTTGTGAATAAGAAAAACAATAACACATGGTACTTACACTTTATATAGACGTAAATTGTTGGACTGATATCTCATCCTCTCTGGCCAAGCAGTAAGATGCTTGCATGATAAACTGGGGGCTTGTGTTCGTGTCCCATATAAGGCGAATTTTTTTTTTTTTTTCCTATAACTGTTGATATTTTAGGTACTCTATTGATGTATAAATTATAATCGTTGCACAAAATTTTTTTATTTCTTTTTCTTTCAGAAATCTCACCTGAGATCTCAGATGAGAATTTGGCATGAGATCTCACCTGAGATCTCAGGTGAGAAATCACATGAGATATCAGATGAGATCTCAGGTGAGATTTGTAAGGAGGGTAGCGTATACGGTATACGCTCCAGGTGCACGATACACTTCGTGGGTGGCGTACGATTTCAATTTGAAAATTACAAGTGATTATTATTGGAAGTACCTACCTATAAGTGTGTCATCTGCTGCAAGTAACTATCTCGGACATGAAGTAAATAAATGTTAGTTGTGGCTTTTAAAAAATTGCATATAAGATTCAGATGTAAGGTAAATATGTAATGCACAATTATTAGTTACTCATTAGTTTATTGATCCTTACAAAATAAAAACCATACAAATTAAAGTCTTAATAATTTCAATGAGTATTTATATTTTAATACTGTTTATCATCGGTGATCTTTTATTTAATTCAATGTAAGTTGCAATCTAAGTTTCATAAATTTACTTTTTTTATTCATCGGGGTCGTTTTTAGAAATTCAGAAGGTCTTCCCCGAATTTTAATTGTTTTTGGGACTTTAATATCTTTTAACTCTCTTATTTCCCTTATATCTAATTTGGCCATACTATTTTCTATTTCATCAACTGTCCTGTCAAGATCACAATTTCGGGGCATTATATCGATTTCAACATTATCTTTCTAATAGTCGCAAAGCTTTTTTAAAATTGTAACTTTATTTTCAAAATTTTTTCCACAACTTGTACTAACTACTGTGCTCAATTCATTCATTATAGTAGTCCAAACTGGCGTTTTTTTGGTACTGTTTGCTTCTTACTTTGTTTCTTTTTCGACACTGTGATTGGACTTCCTGTCAGTTTGTTTGGATGTTAATCAAGAGTTTGTGCTATTTGTTCAATGTCCAATGTCTTTTCTATGATTGAAAATTCGATTATGGCCTTTTACGAATTTTTTGGTCCATCTGCTATCACATAAAGTGCCATCATACAGTGAGTATCCAAATAATTGCCTAACACCAAAAATATGGTGGCATGATAATCCATATCTTTTATGAAAAAGACATTGACAAGAATCTGTACTAATGTGCAACAATACACTATTTGAATTTAAAGTACATGTCTCTTCATTTTTGACAACACTTGAAAAATTTAATGACTTGCACCTATCAAGATTCTCTTGAACTTTTTCAAATGCGAAATCCACAAGAAGCTGTTGGTAGTACTGTTGAGCCAAATTGTGAACACTATCAACTTTTTCCGTTAATATCGGTCTTGACGTGAAAGATTTAGACATTTTAAAATCATTTTCTAAGGTGTGGGATGAACTGTAGTGGAAAAATTTTATGAGAAACTGCCATAAAGTGTTGTTTTTCTTAATAACATCCTTCATTTTCTGGTTAATAGACTCTAAGCGATTATTTGTCAAAATGCCAAAATTTTTATTACTCATTCCAAATTCAGTTCACTGCTGTCTTATATCATGCCAATTTGCGTTGAAATACATGACAATACACGGAGGCGCTGATTTTCAAAATTTGGTGTATATTCTCATATATTCATCTTCGGAAGGACAATAAATCATGTCAGTAAAAATTTTCATACACGCTTCCTTGTCACATTTTGACACCGATTTAGTGGACAGTATTCTTTGAAATATTTGAAGCGAATGGAATCGACAAATGTGCAGTGGAGTGCTGGGAAATACTTGTGTCAAAGCTCCTCTTTCAGTACTGTCTTTGTCGGTCATTATTACTTTCATTTTTTCATAAGCAGTACCCATGAGATTTTTGAATGCTTTTAAAAGCATCAAGTAGTTCTCCATGTCTTCTTTCGATAGAAGTGATACTGCTGCAATTTCGCTGTTTCCATTGCTATCTTCAACTAGAAAAATAACGACAGTGAGATTGTTTCTTAACAATTTATAAGTCCCGATGAAAATGACTGCTTTATCTTCTCTGTGAAAAACATCAGACCTTCAAGAACTCTATTTTCTTCAAAAATTTCAACTGTTGCTTCTACGATAAAAAAATTTACATATGAATAATAAGTAGTCACAATTTTTATTTTTCAATTGGTACTACTTATGACTTTAATGTTTTTCTAAAAAAATTATACAATTGCTTAGAGAGTATATAAATATTAAAAAAAAAAAAAAAAATTAATTTAAAAAAAACAGAAAATCGATCAAGGAAATAGCTTATGCAATTTTAATGTGTATTGATTGTGCAAGCATTTGTAATTTTATAACATGATGAAAAAAATTTAAACAATTAATTTTATTTTCAAAATAATCATAAATTATGTAAGTTAGAAATTTAAACTCATACACAAATGATTTTTCAAGTTGAGCTGAAAGCAACTTATTGAGCCATTATTTTTATCCAATGATACAAGATTTCAACTCAGTTCAACTTAGATGGATAGTATTAATTCGTTTCTGCCAACTAACTATAGCATCATCTTACGGTGTCTCATTGATTGAAATAAAAAACCTACTTTTTTCATTAATCAAATAATTGACCGTCTCTTGTAAATTATCCTCATCTGCTGTTATTTGCTTGAATTTAATACTAGCCAAATCTTTCAAAATAAGGAAAATCCACTCGTTCTTCAAATTACTCTGAATCAATTTTTCATTACCACCGACTTCTAAAAGTCTTTTAATTTCTTGTTTCTTTTCCTCTGAGAGGTCTAATCTGTTTTCTGGTAGTAGATCGTATAATTGCTGAAAAACACTGTAATTTAATACAAAGGTACAAAGAATTTTTAATTATTCATATTTTAATTGTAAATTGCACAGACCTCTGTGTGAGGATGGTTATTGTGCTCCATATTAAAATTTTTTACAAATAAAGTTTGTCTGTCTCGAGACACATTAATTTGTATAAAAGCTTTGCATCCAAGTCGAGAAGTGCTACGAACAAAAAGATAATAAGTATATGTCGGCAAAAATTTTAATTCAATAATAAGAAATTTGGTGTAGACCTTGTTTGACATTCACCAGTTCCTCTAGTTGTTAAGTCATCGCCGAATTTAAATTTGTACAATACGTCCTTACCAATCAAATTTTCATTTACTTCACCTTTATACGATTTAGAAGTAATTTTATGAGAGCTTTTTACTCGGAAAACTTGTCGTTCTTATTTTGAGTATTTATCTACGTACTTTTGAAACTTTTCGAAAGACTTGAACGTTAGTCCTTCTATCATTTGTTGTTCCGACATATTCTATCTTTAAAAATTATAAAATCATGACTTAAAATCTCTGTAGTAAGTATATTACCGTGTCTCTTCCAAATAAACAATAAGTTACGGCAAATAATGAGTGTTTATTATCAATTTTTTCCACATATTGCTCTCATGCATGATATACATAATGCACATTTGACATGCTGTTTATGTAGAAGCTGACACTCTTTGCTTGTGCTACAAATTTGTTTTAATTAAATCAAATCACTCCAGATAAACTATGATTTTTAAGGAAATAATGTAGTTCAGCCTCTATTTTCTGATACGCTGTATTTTAACGGCAACTCTAAGAAGATTGAACGAAATTCGATTTTTCGAGATAACAGCTCGAAAGTAGAACGAAAAAAAAAAATTATAATAATTGATAGAATTCTCTACACAAGTGTAGTTTTTATATTTCGAAGAGACAAAATTAAAAGAATGAAGATCTGCATAAAATTAAATTCTATTCTTATTTTATACGCCGACACTGAGAGCGGGATCGGCAAGAAGATCGCTAGTGAGATAGCCGAATAGCACGGTGAAATCAAGATATTTTTGAGCCACGCGGACACCTTATGATGAATTAGCTTTATTCGATCTCGATGTACCCTCATAGCAACTGGCAGTGGCAACCAGAGATTAGTAGGGAGATTGCTGACTGCTATGCTACGGAGTGTGCCCACTTTTTTCCAGTGGTTCGAGCGCCCCGCCGCGGCCAAGCGGCCGAACCAGGCGCACATTTTTTTTTTATTTGAGAAGCACGGTAGGGGTATGAGAAGAGTGGATTCGCGTGGAAATGTCCATATAGGCGCACATTTTGGAGACGCGTGGAAGGGGTATACCGAATGTGCGCCTACGAGGAGAGGAGTGGAAATGTCGGCTATATAGCTGTATATATCTGAACGCACAGCCAAAGCAAGCGACGACACGAGTTTTTCTTTTTTGAGAGTCTTTGGACTCTGCAACTGAGTACATGCTATATGTATATATTTAACTGACTTGCTCTCGCTCTGGCTTCAATGTTATCCATAAATCTTATTTAATTAAATCGTGGAACTAAATGCTCATTAATTATATACACAGAATTTTGATTTCAATACATTATGTTTTAACTCTCCCGTACTCTTAAAATTCCCAAATCCATTTATGTTTTCAAAAAATTAACCATTAATTTATTAATTTCACACATCCTAACTTCTGTAAACTGTAGGACAAGCTCCGGAGGATATCCATGAACATATGTGACTTCGAAAGAGGTACTTCTCGTCCTTCGGATAGCTAAGATGATTAAGGCTTATGCCCCTTCAGAGATTGTTTTGCACTCAAGGGTTCAAATCCACTTCATGGTAGATATTTTTTTTTTTTTTTATTCAATGTATCATTTTGTCTTTATTTCTTTTATTTATGTTTCGTTAATATATATATACATATATATGTAGTCAACATTTTTTTTCGGATAGATCAAAAAAAATTAAATTAATATTGTTACTTTGATACAAGGCAATTCTATAATTTTATGATACTAAAATAACTTTTAAGGATTTTAACATAATTTGTGTATTTTAAAACTCCTAAGAAATTGTGAACATCCTATTTACGACAAAAAAAAGCCGAAGGCAGAAGAAAACTCATTCTTTCACTACGATTATTTCAAATATGATCATTACCAGTAAAGTTCAACTTACATCCAATTATACGTGAATATTTAACTACGTACATATATTATATTTTTGAGCTTATATTTACATCCCTTATTAATACCTTGTGGTTATTGCATTGTCAAAATTCGTACTACATATATATGTACAAACATAAAAGTAGATTCTTTAGTCTTTATAAATAGTGTGTATTTTAGATTAAAGAGTCTTACAGAGACTGAACGAAGCTTTTTTTATTCAACACATACTAGTTTCAACCACTTGTAACTCAGAGTATGGTTTAAAAAAAAATTTGTATTCTGTGTAAACAATTAATCTTTTTACCTATAATCAATTGTTATTGTAATTTTTCAGAAATAGTTACCAAAATTTTTGACAGTGCGTAAATCATAAGCAGTTTTTTTCCTCTGTTTTGAAGGTGGCACTAAATGTATTTTTATAGATGAATAACTATACAAAATATTAAAATTTCACAATTGAAATTGCTCTTTGAACTATCACAATCGATCAATTAATTTTACATCGTATGCAACACACAATGATTCGCACAAACTTATTCGATTGTTTGTAGTTGATAAGATAAACCATCAAAAAACACCTTTTGCCACACAACGCAAGGCAGCTAATTTTTTTTTTTTTGTAGTTATAGTAACAACCGCATTGTCGGTATCTTCAACCACGTGACATAGGTTGCTTTTTTTAAAAAGTTCGCGGAACTCTCACGACGAGTAGCTTAACTTTAAAATCTTTAAAATGCCTTTTTCATAGCTCTACATATTAATTTTTGAGAATCATAGCTGAATTAATTTATCATAAAGAAGTATGCACTTAAATACAGTAAACAATAATAGTTTGAATACTTCAAGATTTTAAGAATAAAATGGAAAACTAGAATAAATAATTGGTCGATTTTTCAGAAAACTGTAGATTTTTTAAAGATTTTGCACTACAAATGTATATGTTGATACTATTTTGAGAGGGTTGTCGTGGTACAGTCAATTTCAAAATTGAATTTTCGTGTTAGAAATGTCTTTGTTGTGATTATTCTTAACAAAACAGGTAAATAATTAAAAAATTAGGTGTATGGAACAGAAAAATGCCCAGCAAAGTAAACACAAACGTTAAAACAACAAATTAACCTAACTTTCGCCTCGGACTGTACCACTATACAGGTATTCTAGTAACGTTGTAACTGGACTTTAAACTGTTATATAGTAAAAACGGTGAAGCTAGGCTTCCTTAATTTTAGTATACTTATTTCAACTATAATAAACCCTAACATATTAATTTTTTAAAAGATTCTTAAGAAACTTTCGCCTCGGACTGTACCACTATACAGGTATTCTAGTAACGTTGTAACTGGACTTTAAACTGTTATATTTTAAAAACGGTGAAGCTAGGCTTCCTTAATTTTAGTATACTTATTTCAACTATAATAAACCCTAACATATTAATTTTTTAAAAGATTCTTAAGAAAATTTCAAAAGTTATGAGTAAAAACGTGCATTTTCCGACAAGTCCATCTAAAAGCATGTGTATAAGTGGCCAACTTCGCGATTTTATTTCTCAAAAATGGTGTATTTAGACTCTTTGAAATTTTAATATGTTATTTATGATACTGAAACATACCTATACAAATTTTTTCAGAAATTGATTAAAACAATGAAATATCACAACATCCCCGTAACTTAATCGAAGTTTTTGCTAGCAGAAATAGACCTAGACTCAGTTTTTACTAATATAGAAATTCGTAGTTAAAAAATTTTTTTAGTTCTCACAATTCCTGATTCTAAATAATTCATTACGTTAGCATAGTAAAGAGTCTTCTCAGAGTAATAGGCGTAAAAGAGCCTTTTCAAACTGAATATAAGAAAGAGCCTTTAATTTTTATTTCTCCGATTTCAAGTTGGTACTACATTTATGTGTGTATGTATATAATTGATCTATAAAAATATATACATTACTACCTTAAAATAGAAGTAAACAAATTAGTTAAAAAGGCATTGATATCTTTTTGTTGAACTCCTCGTTTTGCTCTCCAGTATAGAATAAATGTGTGGATTCGTACAGGGGTATACGAGACCAACCGAGAGCTAGGTGAGGAGCAAATAAGAACTCAAAAATGTCGAAGAATAATCTTGAGCGATGATTCGTTGGGCTCAATCATACCAATCGACGCCAACACCTCAGTGCGAGTGTACCTCTGTATAAAAAGGCTTTTTCTTTTAGTTTAAGAG
>NW_019380845.1:509669-530297 GCF_000648655.2 Copidosoma floridanum
GTTGCAGAGTCCAAAGACTCTCAAAAAAGAAAAACTCGTATCGTCGCTTGCTTTGGCTGTGCGTTCAGATATATACAGCTATATAGCCGACATTTCCACTCCTCTCCTCGTAGGCGCACATTCGGTATACCCCTTCCACGCGTCTCCAAAATGTGCGCCTATATGGACATTTCCACGCGAATCCACTCTTCTCATACCCCTACCGTGCTGCTCAAATAAAAAAAAAAAATGTGCGCCTGGTTCGGCCGCTTGGCCGCGGCGGGGCGCTCGAACCACTGGAAAAAAGTGGGCACACTCCGTAGCATGGAAGTCAGCAATCTCCTTACTAATCTCTGGTGGCAACACGCTTGGACCTGCTTATTTGCTGTGTGACTAGATTGCAGACTTTGTCGTACATCGTAAATTTCTTTCCAAGCCGTCCATCGCTAATCGTGTGAAATTCATCGTTTTTAGTTCCATTTCGTAAGTGAAAGCGAAACAATGGAGAACTTGTTAAAAAAAAACCAAGAGTTTGCCACTTACTAGGACTTTTTACAGTTAGTGAAACAGTTAGAGTTGGCACTAGGCGTCAAATGTGTCACTGGAAAAAGCTCAGGAAAGGATGTACAACCGGGCTGGCCTTACCTTTGGATCAACCTGATATGCGAACGATTTAGTGTTTATAAGAGCCATGGAACCAATGAAAGACCAGAACTCTGCAAGTAAGTTAATCATTGTTTATTTCGCACCGTGGGCGCCAAAAACGTATATGAGCGCACAACAAGCGCAGTGGTTGTATCTATACCTTTGTGCCCGCTGACCAAGTCGCGAGCATTTTTTACCACGGGTGTTAAGTGCATCCTGAGTTGGTGGGTCTGGGAGTACAAATACCTAGCGCCCATAATGAAAAAAACAGAGTATGTATATAGAAGCACTCGGTCGCGTACAAAAAACTACAAAACTACGCTAAATCCAAAGACCGCTTCTTTTTTACGTAAATTCTCTTTGCAGTACGCATTTTTTGTTTTTTCTTTTTTTCCATTCGTTCACGTTGCGATTAAGGTCCTTGAATACATTCTCATTAATGATGTAGGACTTCCACCGGGCATCTCATTCCTCGGAGATGATTTGCATGGCGTCTTCGGAGCTTAGCCTTTAAGTCTTCATTACTCTACCACCCGTGGGTGATAGGTCGAGACTGCGTCAGCCGTCAGCGTCATAACAACGAAAAACATTAAAGTAGTTCGGTTTAAAGGTACAGGGCAGCGCTCGGTGCACTCGGAGCACTCTCTGCAAGACCCTGAATCCGATAACTTACAGGAAGCCCTGCGAAAAGTAACGTAAAACTGCTGGCTACCGGATTAAGGGATTTCAAAACTGCTCGGTGCGCTCCTCATTTACAGCTTTGAACACATGTATAATTGTAGTTGCAACGAATTTTTCGTTAAAAATGTATATAAAAATGTAGCAAAAAAAATATTCTTAAATTTAGCCGAAAATAGGTACCATGCAGTTAACAGATAGCTATTAATTTTAACTATAAATTCAACTAAAAATTTTTTCCCTGGAATGATGCAATACTTGCCCAATGTTTACCAAATGATAATAGTTTATTCGAAATTCATGCAACATTCAGAGAAAAGTAGCACTCATTTTTCAATTAAAAAAAATATGAAATGTTATTCTTCATATTTTTTATCAAAGAAGCTGAATGAGATCAGGTTTCATAAAATGTATGAAATTTTAATCAAATTTTATATTTTAGATCAAAGAGGTGCAACTGTCCCGCATTTATTAATGCAGGTTTAAAAATGGCAAGTTTAGAATAACAAATATTGAAAATGTTCATAATCACTTGTCTGACAAGAAGGATCTAGGTCAGGACGAAAACGAAATACCATCTTCTATCGGTGAAGAGGCTGGAAAAAGTGTTCCATCCCAAAAAAAAAATCTGTAACAGCTGCGAAAGAGCTTAAAACCGATACAAATATCAACAGTTTTTCAAGTGAGGTTAGATAGAGATATTATTTATAAAATTTCATGTTGATAAAAAAAATACATTTTAATTTATTTGTACTAAAAAATTGTCTTTTGCCTAGATGACTACTGAAACTGAAAATCTTTCTTGAAGTGAAGTTGGAGACTCGAAAGATGATAGCCAAACAGCTTCAAATAGTTTTCTGGAAGTAAATGTCTATTTTAAACATCATATTAAAGTAAAGATTACATTGTTACTCTTTATGTATTTAAATCAATCAATAGGCAAGAACCCTTTGCATACAAAGTATGTTTATAATTATAGAAAAAAAAAATTATCATTCTACCAACTTCAGCTTTGTTTACATTATTTTGCATTTACAAAAATACACAGTCATTCAACCGAGACCCTACTCGTCACATAAAGAGGTCTGATCTGTTCGACAATTTCATGAATACAGAAGAAAGAGACGAACAACCGACAGAGAAGCAGGTATAGTAAAAGTATCCTTGACGTATATGTAACATATTCGTTGTTCTTGTATGTATGTATATATTCAAATAATCAATAATTTATCACCTTTACACGTCATAAAACTTTTTTTTTTTTTTTTNCAAATGAAAAATGAAGAAAAAAAACAAAGTACAGATATTTTTTGTGGAATTATCTTAAATAATAGAATCATCATGTAGGTTTGCTTAGTTGTAGTATTACCTCGAGAACCTTTAATAGTTGAAGTACACGAAGCGCGTGCAATGAAATTGACATATTCAAGTAGGTAACTAAATAAACGTATTCACGCATCAATAATTTAATAATAAATTTTTATTTTTCTATTCATGGCAAGTCGAAACATTAGTCGGTTAATTCAAAGAAATTTTACTTTCTGCAAGAAATGCACCAACAAATATTATTTTGATGGGTAATGAGATGATTGAACTGATGAAGTCAAGATTGGAAAAAATGATATATAAAGCTCCAACAATTTGCAGTTTCCGAAGGAGATAAGTCAAGTAGAAAGACCAAAAGGAATCGATAAGAAAGTAATGGGATTGGAAAAAAAAAATTCCCAAAGCATTTCTAAAATGATCAAATTTGATCAGAAAAATGCGATGCTAGGCTGGATGAATTTAGAGGCCGGAGCTAAACAAAATGCTATTGAAGGTGAATATTTAGTTCAGGTGAATAATGTAAAAAATTTACAACACAACATCCAACACTATTTAGAAGATGCTACTGATTTTAATAAATTAAAAAATTACATGCTAGAAGATACATACAAATTACTAACAAAAAAGTAAATGAAAAATTGAAAAAAAAAAAAACGATTATTCGCTACGTGCACAATTTTGAAGCAGCGCCACTAAGGCAAAAACGAGAACTATTGGTCTGGCACAGCAGAAGGCAATATTCGTGATATGTGCTTGATACCTATAGGAACACAGCACCTCGATAGATACACAAAAGGTTCTGTGTTTATTATATCACTAATCAATACAATGTCTCAAGTGGTATAATCCTATGTGAATATCTAAAGACAAAATTTGTACTACAAGCACTATAAGCGCTTGCGTATTACTTCAACGCAAGTCCGTGTCCTGTGTGATACGTGATACGTTTTATTAGTTTGCAATCTAGTCAAGACAGACCTCCTCTGACCAATCAGAGAGCTCCATTAGCCCTATACCGGCGTGTTCACACAGTGTGTACACACATTCATATACGATACGTTTAGAGGATCTGACCCCAGCTAAAAACTCTAAGAAATACACAGTGTACGATGTATTTCATTGCGTTTTTAATGAACATGCATGAGTAAAATATATACATACTACTCATAATTTTATTAAAAATGTAACCCTTAGAATGGTTGTCGATGTATAAACACATAACTTTCTGATGATAGCAATGCTTAGCAGTCTGCTAGCAGAAGACAAACATATCATTTAGTTTCACATAATAACACAGGTATTGCTGCGATCGCTTTTTCAGCTTGTGCACGTAGCGAATACGTGCATGTGTTTAAAAAAATTGTATGGCGATTCGATCATGTGTGATAGTTGCATGCTACGTATGGTACCATTTTTCGTGTGTAAAAGTTACTTCTGTTTCTGACGACGAATGATTTTGTAACTAGTGTGAAAATATTTTTTAAGGATGCAAAAAATTATTATTAGGAAGAAATTTTAACACTTAATTACTGAAATATGTAATTATTATAATTTGTATTGTCTACGTTCTGTGAATAACTATTAACATTGTCAGAAGAATAATGTTTATTAAAATTATTGAGAATTATTATTAATGCAAAATTGATAAGAATGGTTATTTTTATTGTGATTAGATTACACAGTTGATGAATAGTATTAAAATATAAATACTCATTGAAATTATTAAAACTTTAATTTGTATGGTTTTTATTTTGTAAGGATCAATAAACTAATGAGTAACTAATAATTGTGCATTACATATTTACCTTACATCTGAATCTTATATGCAATTTTTTAAAAGCCACAACTAACACTTTAATTTGTATGGTTTTTATTTTGTAAGGATCAATAAACTAATAAGTAACTTATAATTGTACATTACATATTTACCTTACATCTGAATCTTATATGCAATTTTTTGAAAGCCACAACCAACATTTATTTACTTCATGTCCGAGATAGTTACTTGCAGCAGATGACATATTGTACACACTTATAGGTAGGTACTTCCAATAATAATCACTTGTAATTTTCAAATTGAAATCGTACGCCACCCGCGGAGTGTATCGTGGCACCTGGAGCGTATTAATAGAAAGGTTAGACTTAACGTATATCACACAAGTTTTGCCAGCCGAAACGTTCGGGCTGATTTAAAACACGGAATTATTTTTAAAAAAAAATTTTTAAATAACCCAATTATTAAAAAAAAAAAATAATTCCGTGTTTTTAATCAGCCAGTACGTTTCAGCTGGCAAAAATTGTGTGGTATACATTAGGTGTAACCTTTCTGTTAACTGTAGTTTGGTTCGGTTAACAAGTAAAAAATTTTTTTTTTCATCGCCCCATATCTCGGTTCTCGATATATGCGGAGCATTAGTTTATATAGACGAAAGGTTGGAAATCGCTTCTACTGCAATGTTACCAAGTGTCATCCGGTTATTTTGCTGATGCTATAATAACGCATTATTGCTCTAACTATGTACAGTGTACCGTGAACCGTGCACGGAACTTGGAGCAGTGGGGCATTTATAACCTTTTGTAACGCATACCGTGTACCGTGGGGGCACTAGGGGAGTATTTTTAGGTTGCTTGAAAGTCGACACTCTTGACACCGTGTTCCATGTACCGTGGGGGGGGGGGGACCATTGCCACCCCAGCCAGCAGAAAATTAAAAATTAAATAAACAAATGTATCTAATCGACGTATTAAAAACTGCTCTTTTCAAAAATGCAAGTAACAAAAACTGCTCCCTTTTATTTATTTAGTTAAAGCAAATTAAAGTGGCCTGTGAGAGGCGACATTTCGCAAGTCAATATCTCAGCTAATGAACAATATTTCGTAATGATTCTTGTTGTAAAAAAACTGCTCTCTTCATCAACAAAATTGCTCTATCATTAAATCGTTACCATGATCTATTTACCATTGAGAAAAATCGATTTGTTGATGTTGCTGTAAACCATACAGTTTCTAGGGGATTTCTGCTTTCAATCAGTTGGCTGCATCTATTACTGGCATATTAATATGTGTATACTCGACTGCTGCGCGCGCGCGCGCGCGTGCTGCTGTAGCGGACCAGCAGATGACATGAAAATAACAAAAGCCAATTTGTTTATATCTCAAGATATATACAGTATAATATGTCAAGTATCGGTATAATTTTGTTGTTTTAATTAATTTTTTTACTGTAAAAACTCATTTACATTGAATATATTTGATGTGTACTTGTAAAGCAAGCAATAATTGTTTAATTAGAATAAGTTTGCAAGCACACGTACTTTAAAAAACGAGGATTAAGTAAGAGAGGGTGTATGCAGCGTTGTTTGTTTTTTTCTGCTCTGCTCTTAAGAGTTAGGTTTGGTGAACCCCAGTCAGTCCCAGACTCATCTTCTTGACAATAGTGTCCAGGTCTTGGCAGCTAAGATCCACCTGCACTAGGTGTAAAAAGCTGACTCGTTGTTCCTGTTTCTGCGTCCAGTACCACCAGCAGTCATTTCCAATACGACAATTAAAATTAATGGTGTGATCAAACCCATTAAATTTCTCTGTGAAAGTTCGTGCCATCAGATAAGTAAAATGTTTAATAATTGTCTTGTTAAAAATGCATTTCTACATTTTTAAGATAGTTTAACTTTGTAAAAAATTCATTTCCTAGGTGCAGATGGTTCATGCCTTCTTTAAGTATAAAGTATCCTGTTATATAAAATTTAAAAATCTCAGAATGTCTCAAACTGATGCCGAAAGTACGAAAAAAAATGTCAAGACCACTGGAGCAACAAGTCAGTCCAAAGCTAGGAATGAAATTCAACTTATGATGCAAAAGATAGGTAGGAGGCTGGCAAAGGTTGAGGTGAATCATTACAAGGTAG
Organism: Copidosoma floridanum; assembly: GCF_000648655.2. Next base: position 516,203 of record NW_019380845.1, read on the forward strand.
GGTGTAACCGGTGGAAGCATCATCTCAGAAAGGTCATCGAAGTCTTGGGCTTGAATTAAAAGAATTTCAGAGAGCCGAAATTGAATTTGATTCAAAGAAAGGAGTAACCTTCCCATTCAGTAACTTCCTCGTTCAATGGTAACTCTTTATGGGTTTCTCTAGCCATGTGACCTTTTCGACAACTTCAACAGCTCCTTTCTTTGAGTCAAATTCAATTTCGGCTCTCTGAAATTCTTTTAATTTAAGCCCAAGACTTCGATGACCTTTCTGAGATGATGCTTCCACCGGTTACACCCTACCTTGTAATGATTCACCTAAACCTTTGCCAGCCTCCTACCTATCTTTTGCATCATAAGTTGAATTTCATTCCTAGCTTTGGACTGACTTGTTGCTCCAGTGGTCTTGACATTTTTTTTCGTACTTTCGGCATCAGTTTGAGACATTCTGAGATTTTTAAATTTTATATAACAGGATACTTTATACTTAAAGAAGGCATGAACCATCTGCACCTAGGAAATGAATTTTTTACAAAGTTAAACTATCTTAAAAATGTAGAAATGCATTTTTAACAAGACAATTATTAAACATTTTACTTATCTGATGGCACGAACTTTCACAGAGAAATTTAATGGGTTTGATCACACCATTAATTTTAATTGTCGTATTGGAAATGACTGCTGGTGGTACTGGACGCAGAAACAGGAACAACGAGTCAGCTTTTTACACCTAGTGCAGGTGGATCTTAGCTGCCAAGACCTGGACACTATTGTCAAGAAGATGAGTCTGGGACTGACTGGGGTTCACCAAACCTAACTCTTAAGAGCAGAGCAGAAAAAAACAAACAACGCTGCATACACCCTCTCTTACTTAATCCTCGTTTTTTAAAGTACGTGTGCTTGCAAACTTATTCTAATTAAACAATTATTGCTTGCTTTACAAGTACACATCAAATATATTCAATGTAAATGAGTTTTTACAGTAAAAAAATTAATTAAAACAACAAAATTATACCGATACTTGACATATTATACTGTATATATCTTGAGATATAAACAAATTGGCTTTTGTTATTTTCATGTCATCTGCTGGTCCGCTACAGCAGCACGCGCGCGCGCGCGCGCAGCAGTCGAGTATACACATATTAATATGCCAGTAGATGCAGCCAACTGATGAAACGCAAAAATCCCCTAGAAACTGTGTGGTTTACAGCAATATCAACAAATCGATCTTTCTCAATGGTAAATAGATCATGGTAACGATTTAATAATAGAGCAATTTTTTTGATGAAGAGAGCAGTTTTTTTACAACAAGAATCATTACGAAATATTGTTCATTAGCTGAGATATTGACTTGCGAAATGTCGCCCCTCACAGGGCACTTTAATTTGCGTTAACTAAATAAATAAGAGGGAGCAGTTTTTGTTACTTGCATTTTCAGAAAGAGCAGTTTTTAATACGTCGATTAGATACATTTGTTTATTTAATTTTTAATTTTCTGCTGGCTGGGGTGGCGTTGGTAGGGGGGGGGGAGGCCCTAGGAGAGTATTTGAGGTTGTTTGTAGGTCGACATTTTTGACACCGTGTTCCGTGTACCGAGTACCGTGTACGGTCCACGGTCAAGTGCACGTAGTCACTGCCTTGTTTACACTAGTTATTACCAACAAATAGAATGAAATTTTTTCTGCTTGGGTAGAACCCTACGTTATAAATTTCTTAAATCATAATAAAATTAAGAGCTTTCTTTAAAACAATTTATAGTTGGCACTCTTTTTTAATATTAAAAAATTTGAAAACATCAAATTTATACAACTGTAAGGTAAAAACGGTATCAAATATTATTTAAAGTAACGTTAGCTTGAAGTATTTTAAAAAGGGACAAGCCAAGGGGGCAGGTCTTTAAATCGTATTTATGGATTTAATGCAAATACATGTTGTATGTAAAATCAGTCAGCATGGTTATCAAAACTTGATTACCTGCAAACTAATGTGTTACAGTTTGCTCTGAACCACGTTAAATCATTTTAAAAAAATCAGGCACTTTATACTTACTTAATTTTCTCTTAGTGTCCTTTAAACTTAATATCGATCAAGTATAAAAAAAAAAAAAACCCTTTATCAAAGGAGTATTCATTTTATACTTATAGCTCATTTATATTAGCAAGTATAAGATAACACTTTACTACACAGGGCTATGCTCCTATCTTTATACATTACCATTCCACTTAAACGGTGTAAAAAAAAAAGAAAATTTCAAGCCCACCACAAGTGGTATTAGCCTTACCTAAAGAGCAATACTTTTCGTCATTACTAGCAACACCGAGATAAACATCCTGACTGACGCTAACAGTATAAATTAAATCACTTAATCTCCTAGCATTGACAAAACTAACATCCTTAACTAGAAAGTAGTAGTCGTAGTCTTCGAGATAACTGTCCGTTATATACTTTAACGCGTGAAAGGGCTGAAGAATGACACGGGCGTCTGTGAAGCCAACGATCCCAGGTAGCGAGACATTAGGCTTCGTTCCTTCGGTTATGGACACGAAGTAGCGCACCTTGTCCACTAGATGTGCTAAGCTCCGGTTCATAGTAACTGCCCGACTGTACAGATATTCCGGACTTGTCAGTACCCCAACGAAAAGTTTATTGCGTATACCAAGCTCGGTAGAGTAATACCTTGGCCTGACGAATACCTTAGGTGGCTGTGGAATCTTCAACTGCTCGCTTGCCAAAGAGCTGATCTTTTGCTCGAATTCATTAACCCGAAAATTGTTTTTGACACTATTTGCACAGTGTATCAAGTAATGAGGATTAGAGCCACTGTCAAGGTTTTCACTACAGATGGACAAGTCGATGGGCAAGAAAAGCAAGCTAATACTTAGCCCCAGGCAGATACCAATAAAAAGGTAAGCATTGCTGCGACAGTTAGTTAGCAGTATACTGACAATCGGATTCATTATTACAACTGATGTTGCATTTAACATTAGAGCAGGGGTCTCGTACGTAATTAGACCCCTATACTTGCTATTCAAATTAAACTTTAATTTACTTAATGGTCACTCTTCTATTTTTATAACGGCATTTAACGTTAATAAAAAACGCTGCCATTCAAAGAAAAAGGCTAAAGTTCACTAAACAAATGCAAGTTACTGGTTTACACTGATGGAAGTACATGAATGCACACTGAGAGAGAGAGAGAGAGTTGGATTTGGTATATAGATAGTGTATTTGGCAATTGGCACTACTGGCTGCTTTATGACAATATGACATATGACCCGGTCCTTGCGCGTGGAGCAAGACAGTGTAGATAACGTTCTTCGTCCAACAGATGGAGTTGTTCGTGCAGGTTCGTTACCCGGTGAGGCACGAAAGTGCCAGGCCGCGGTCAGGAAGGTCTCTACTGCTCTCGAAGTTGGTCTCTGGGTGCTTGTGAGCTCCTAGTACTTGGCTATTCTTGGGTCCCTTGATGGGAAGCTCTTCTCCAAGATTTCGTGGAGACGATGTCTAGGTTATGAACCTGGGCCTAGGAAATCGTTTTTGACTTTGGGACTACCCTGGCTAACCGTAGAACGTATACAGAGGCGTACGTGCCTTTTGGTTTGTAGGGGAGCGCCAAACTGAGCGTCGCAAGCTCTACAGCAGTCTGGCCTTAAAGTTCAACTATCTCCCTGCCTCCTAGTGTCCGTCCCTTTCATACGCTTTTTCGGGTCCGATGATGTGTGTCTCGCGTGTTGGCTCTGCAGATCGTATGGGTCCTGGGGACTATGCGTCAGCTTGGAAGTTTGCGTGATTTCGTTGGGGTGCGGGCCGCACCTTGTTGACTTGGATAGGCTGGGTGCGATGCTGAGTCAACCTATAGCTGTATAAAAATTCTAAGGGTGCGGGTATAGCGAGGGGAATGTGAATGCGTCAGGGCTTGTGCGAGGGCTTTGCGGCTTCTTGAAAGGAACGTGAAGGAATGTGACTCAGTCAAAGCTTGCGTGAGGGCTTCTAGGAAAGTACGTGCAGAAATGCGAGCGAGTCAGGGGCGGTACCACATAACTATTTTTCTGTGCATCGGCCTATGTTATAACATAGGCCCGCGAAGCTAAAAAAAGTTATATGGTACGGCTCCAGAGCTCGCACAAGGGTTTATGACTTTGGGAACGTTGTACGTGCATGAGTCAAAGCTTGTGTGAGAGTTTATGGCTTCGTGCAAGAATGCGAATGAGTTAGAGCTTGCACGAGAGCTTATGGATTTGCTGAAAAGCGTGTGCAAAAAGGTGAATAAGTCAGAGTTTTATATTTGCATTGATGGTTCCTTCTGAAACAAATAGATCAAAATATCGTCTCCCAAGGACCCAAAATAATTGTAATGATAAGGGTGTTTCCGTATAGCTCGTTTTCTATTAATTAATATGTATTAAAGTCATCTAGTACCATTCGATGTTATTTCTTATTATTATTATCATTATTGTCGTTGTCATTGTCACTGTTATTGCTATTCTGTAATAAAACAGCATTTTAATTTTGGTGCACATCGCTCGACTCCTGAGGTCGGTACGGTCGGTAGCGCTATTGTTGTTAGAACCCCGTACACCTATATATGTCGGAACAATACACCCTTGGATCGATAATACACAGAGCTGGCTTCTTACAGCTTCCCCCTCGGAAAAAATGCGAACATGTAAATATATACGTGATTCGTGCTTTTAAGGTATGACGCAAAAATGTGCTGACCGACATCTTATCATATTTTCTACGCGTGTTTGTCTTGCTTTTTAATTTTGCGTATATCGTAATTATTTATTGATTCCCGATGGCTGTGATGGGGAGTCTACCTACTATGCCCATTTCATTTTTTTTTTTTTCTATATTATAGTGCTCTACGTCCGGCCCCTTTAATAAGGGCACTACTATGGGCACTTAGCACTTTGGAGAAGGAAGGGAAGAGGGATGGGAGGCTTCCCATTACTGGGAGGGGGGTAGGGGAAAATTAGGCAACTATGCTGCGAGGAGGTCGCCTACACCCTCCTCGAGGAGCATTGCGTGGTGAAAAAGCACATGTGAAAAATCACAGAGGTACTTACCCGTAAAGTCGCACTGGCCGGGAATCGAACCACGGTCTCCCGCGTGTCAATCCACGACCTAGCCGACTGAGCCACCGCGCGCTCATGCCCATTTCAATTACTTTAAAGGCTTTCTCAGGATTAGTAGTGATAGTCATAGGGAGTTTTATTTTTACGCCAACTTACCCTTTTTTTCGGTATTTTATGTATGTTTTTACGTACTCAGATATATCTTCTTTCATCCCATCCCAAAAATATTTTTCGTATATTTTATTGTAGGTTTTTGATATTCCAATGAGACAGTCATGAGCTTCGCTAATTATCCCTAGTCTGTTGTCATGAAGGGGAGTGGTAACTTCAGCGGTTCATATGGTCAGCATTGTTCTCTTGATCCCAGTCATTTTTTAACGGATGTTCTATAATGCAGTTTGCCTAATCTATCTCCTATCTTGGCTAAACTTACGGTTGCGATTTTAAATTTTATCATGGCGTCTCTTAGTCATTGTAAACAATTAATAATAGATACTACGGAAGGTATATCTGTAGCCTGATATTTTACAAAGAGTGAAAAGATTAATCTTAGCTTAAAATGGCTCCCAAAGCAAAGTCAGAGGTGTCCGTTGTCACGACAAAAGGTTTTGTGAAGTCGGGATATTGCATGAGGGGTTAAGTGCATAAAATATTCCTAAAATTTTCGAAGGCTTTTACCTCATGAGCTTATGACCAAATGAAGGCAATGTCCTTTTTTAATAATCAAGTTAAAGGTTTGGCTAGTTTAGAAAATTCTGGGATAAAACGTCGGTAATAGGGGAGAGTGGGGCAGAACGGTCACCTTTTCCGACTCTGAATATTAACAACAACAAAATTAATAAATATGCAATTGATAAATACGGAATCTTGTAGTTGACAGTCCCAATAACACGATGCGAAATTGTTTTTGAATATTAATTGTACGTATAATTCTTATACAGATCATAAAAAATAATGTAAAAAAATGACCATTGTGCCTCACCTGTAGGGCACGATGGCCACAGGTGTGAGGCATTATGGTCATGGGAAAAGCGCTGGAACTAGCAGGCTTTCGCACTCGTGCATTTTTTTGACTAGCAGACGAAAAAATTGACAGGTACCGACGACGCGGCGCATCAGTCGTGACCATCCTGCCCTCTCGCATGTGTCCATGCTGCCCCACTTAAAAATTTTTTTGTTTTAATTATAACTTATTATTAAGACATCTAATTTAAAATATTCAAAAAGAACATTAAAGCTGATGATTTAAACTTTCATTTTATCTTTGGTTGAAATTTACAGGATACATTCATTTTATTTGCTGGATGACTAAAAAACTGTGCCGCACCGTGTTTTTATACTTCAATTTTCAAGTCTTAATTATAATATCATAAGTTCTTTTTTCAAGAATATTTTTGTGGAGGAAAAAAGGGTCGACATTACAAATTATAAATCAGAAAGATTTATATCAAAAAGAATTTTCGTTTTTTCATAATTCGAGTGACCAATTCACTCGCCGTGACCGTTCTGCCCCACCCTCCCCAACGTTAGANCACGATATTTGTTATTTTTATAATTATGTACATAATGTATGCGTCACTGAGAATTGTATTATACTTTTAATTCGAGTCGTAAAATAATCGCTTAACGAAATAATTATAGTGCTTTTGGAAAACAACTCACTTTACAAATCAGTACTTTAAATAATAACAGTTACAAAAATTCGCAGTATTTATTAATTCGTTGTAGTACTTAATCACTAGTTTTCATTATTAAATTTGTCTTGAAGTAGTATTTTCAATAAATTCTTCGAGCACTCGACAAATTAAAGAAAAAAAAATAAAAAAACGCTCGCATGATGTGACCACATTTAGTGTGCCGGTCTCCAGCCCGGAAAAACTACAGAGAGAACGTGCATTTTTTCATAATAACCTATTACAGGTATTACCACAAACAAAGCTGTAATGACACTCTTTTTTGATAATTACTTCTTCATAAAAAGTAATTGAAAAAAATGTTTTTGGTCACTGGTAAAACAAAATACGTAAGTAATCATAAAATGAAGTGTGAAACATTTGAAGTAGTGGTGTAATAATAAGAAAAAAAAAAATTTGCACAGAGTGAGATTAGAACCCGGAGCCGCAAAACTATAATTCACCCTCCTGCTCTAGCCATCTGAGCTATTAACGCTTAGGGTATGATGAGGCTAAAAGTTACATATGTTTATTGTAAAGTTTCGAAGCTTGAGATTTAATTTAAGCTTTATCGTATTATTGCCGTTAAGCTATGTATTAATGGTGAAAAAATTTAAATTAACAAATAAAGATATCAGTGCAATGGAGCGTTCGGGTGAAGGTGTTTAGTATATAAGTAGATAATATTACTTAGTACAAAAAATATTTGAGCGTACTGTGTCGTTGTGGTGAATGCCTTTATTTGTTATTCAATAATTTCACTTATAAAAGTGAAGAACAATTAAGCACACTGGATTATTGGGATAAAGGCGCTCGTTTTTTAATAAAGCAAAATAATATACTAATTGCGTCGAGCTTGTCATTTTTTGAAAAATGAAAAAAAAAATTGTTAATGACCTGACAATTATGTTTTTGTTTTTATAGTTGAACGAATGATCAACTGCATTTAAAAAGCTTATCTTTCTTTCAGGNATATCATAAGTTCTTTTTTCAAGAATATTTTTGTGGAGGAAAAAAGGGTCGACATTACAAATTATAAATCAGAAAGATTTATATCAAAAAGAATTTTCGTTTTTTCATAATTCGAGTGACCAATTCACTCGCCGTGACCGTTCTGCCCCACCCTCCCCTACCCTATTTATTCTAAAAACTGTTTAATATTTTTCACGGTTTTGGGTGTAGGAAATTCAGCCACCGCACGAACCTTATCGGGGTCTGGCCTGACTCCCTTCTCTGAAATAATATGACCTAAATAAGCTACCTCTTTTCTTAAAAATATATTTTGTTTGGTTACAGGATTAATCCTGCGGTCTTTAATCGGCCTAATAATCGTTTTGCCTTTTCGCCATGCTCTTGGAGTGAAACAGCATAGATTACAATATCATCCATGAATACAAATAATTTAACGCCCTGAAGTCTACACAATATTTTATCCACTAGAGCTTGAAAGGTCGCCGGGGCTCCCTTAAGGCCCATTGACATACTTTTAAACTGTAGGTGTTGAAATGGGGTGGAGAAGGCAATTTTTGGTGCATCGCTTGGATCGATGGGCACCTGATGGAAGCCAGAGGCCAGGTCAAGGGTGGAGAAATATTAACAGCCTCCCAATTGATCCAAAATTTCGGTTATATAAGGTAATGAATACGCGGGTGCAATGGTTTTTTCGTTCAAGGCCCGAAAATCAATAACCAATCTTCATCGTTTCTTTCCATCTGGATCAGGTTTCTTTGGGACTATCACGTTAGCCTGTCCAGCGCTTAACATTACTGTTGGTGTCGGCGTTACATGTTCCTTACGCTCACTCGGGCTCATCACATGGAACTGGCCCGGCACATGGTTTCTATCGACACACATGGTTTCTCCCTATCTACTTCACGCGGACGCAATTGGTTTACATACTCTACATGGCGCTTCAACACTTTGCCCTCGTCGAGTTTGACGTGATATGTCGCTGGACTAATCTTGTCCAGAACTGTGGCATTGCGCCATCGGTTCGCGATAACATCCTTGGCCACTACTACATTATTTATATCAAAAGCTTGTCTACGTATGCCTGCGAAATACCGCTTTTGCCTCTCTTGGCTGCACTCAACTTTCGCTCTAGTCACGTCAATAGCGCTCAATCTCGTTCTGCCTAACTGTAATGACGCTGTTGTGCGGTCCGTATTACAATGCAGTGTAGAACGATAATGGAGTAATAAGTACTTATGTAAGGCGTCATGTCACGGCATTTCCTTGATCAACAATTTAAATTTCTTTTTAAACGTTTTTACCGCATTTTCTGCCGCGCCGTTAGACGCCGGGTGGTATGGAGCGGTTCTATAATGTTTGATGTTATTCCTGCTTAAGAAGGTTTGAAACTCTTCCGACGTAAGAGTTGGATCGTCATCACTCACAATTATCTCCGGCAACCCCCATACGCTGATGTATTCTTTCAGAACTTTCATAGTCGTGATTGCCGTGATATTTGTCAGCTTGCGCACGTCTATCCACTGAGAATGGGCATCCGTTATGACTATATACATGAATTCATCCATCGGACCGCAGAAATCTATGTGAATGCGTTGGCCCGGTGCGCTCGGCCACTCCCATACGTTCAAGGCCGCGCGCGGTGAGTTGCTATTGAATGTCAAGCACGCGTCACATGACCTTACTGTTCGTTCAATGTCTTTATCGATTCCCGGCCACCACACGAACGACGGGGCGAGCGCCCTCATTTTAACCACCCCTAAGTGGATACTGTGGAGTTCCCTGAGGTTTTCGGTATAAGTATCGACGGTACTATGATTCGGTGTCCCCAAAAAATACAGTCGTTTTCAATAGTCAACTCTAACTCCCTATTTTCGTACGGTTGCAGATCATCGGGAACTTCTGTGGTCCAGCCTTGGGCCAAAAACTTACGAACTTGATTCAAGGTGCCATCGTTCGTTGTTTCGCGCTTAAAACTATTAAAATCAATTAATTTTGACTCATTACAAACAAAATTCAAATAACTGTATTCCTCTTTGTCCTCAAGTTCTTACTTGGACTTAATCTATTACTAAAACTCGCGATAGTGCATCTGCTGGTCCTTTTGCCGTCCCTTTAATATGCTTAATTTCAAAGTCGTATCCTGAACAAGAAGACAGCCTAGCGTTGCACCCTACTTGCTGACATCGTCGGAATACCTTTATTTTTCCCGAAAATGTACGACAATGGCTTGTGATCAGTTTCAAGAGTGAAGCTTCGGCCGTATATGTACTGGTGAAATGATTTAATACCAAATACTAACGCTAGCGCTTCGCGGTCGAGTTGTGAATAATTCCTTTCCACCTGACTAAGGACTCTAGACGCGAACGCTACTGGTTTTGTTTCCCCCGATGGTAAAACGTGAAAGAGTACGGCTCCCAGACCGTACGGTAACGCATCACACATCACTTTAATTGGCAGTTCTGAACTATAGTGCATCAAAACTTCGGGGGACATTAATGCCTTTTTAGCGTCAACAAATGCTTTTTCTTTCTGGGAAGTCCAATGCCATTCCACGTTTTTCCTCAATGGCTCGTACAGCGGGCTCATGATGTTCGCAAAATTTTTTATAAATTTGGAATAGTAGGTTAGAGCCCCGATGAAAGATTACAGTTGCTTTACGTCTGTGGGCGCTTGCATGTTCACGATTGCTTTTACTTTCTCTGGATCGACATGCAATCCCTGACTGTCCAGCATATATCCAAGAAACTGTATTTATTTCCGAGCGATTTTACATTTTTCCGCTTTTACGGTTAATCCATTTATTAAAAATCGTTTTCAAACTTCCTGCAATCTTGCATCGTGCTCTTCCCTATTCCTTCCCGTGATAAATACGTCGTCGAAACACATTGTTACTCCGTCTATATTTTGCAGAATTTTTTCTATCTCTCTTTGAAACAATCCTGGAGCGGATGCCACCCCATACGGTAACATGTTATATCTAAAAAGCCCTTTATGAGTCGTTATGGTGGTTAGCTTTTAGATTCTTCCCCCAGTTCCATTTGCTGATACGCATGAGTTAAATCTAGCTTTGAAAAAACTTTCCCCCCTTATAACTTTGCTATTAATTCTGCCACTCGCGGAATTGGGTATTTATCAACCTTTAATTGTGGGTTCAATGAGACCTTGTAGTCTCCACACAAGCGAATTTGACCGTTTGTTTTCAAAACTGCTACCACCGGTGTGGCCCATTCGCTACTCCGGACTGGTTCAATTATTTTTTCCGATTCTAACCTAGTAATTGCAGCCTCTAATTTGTCACGCATGGCGAACCGTACTGCACGCACCTTACAATACACGGGCACAGCCTCTGGTTTAAGGGGTAGCGTGAATTTTCCCCCTTTATATCCTATGCTCTTAGTAAAACACCGCCCCGAACTTCCTTACTACATCCATCGCGTTCTCGCTCTCACGAAGAGAATTAACACACATTCTTACGTTCCTGTTTTTATCTTCGTTCATTATAGCCAACGCACGTAGCCATTCCCGACCTATTATTGGTGTCTCAGTATTGCCCGGTATGACAAAAAATTCGAGCTCGCAGCTCTTTTCTACGTACCGCGCATTTACATCAATAACGCCCAACGGAATCAGTCGCTGCTCATGGTACGTTTTAAAGACACGCTTTGTCTTGGTCAACGGCAGCTTACACAACTCACCTCGCTCGCGGTATGTTTTCTCAGAAATCGCTGTTACTGGGGAGCCCGTGTCGATTTCGCCGTGCAATAGTTCTCCTTCTACTACTACGTTGGCCCGTAATGTCGCTCGGTTCTTTTCTCCGCTACACTCGTCCTGTACTGAAAAAATAGAATTAAACACCTCTGTCAGCGAGTCCACTTCTTCTTCTTCTTCTACGTAATTCGTTCTTTCGCCTGGTATTCCCGCCTGTTCTTTTCCTTTTTTACCCCCTTTCGCTTCATTTGTTTGTTTGCACTGAACCTGCAAGTGCCCCGTTTCCCCGCACTTCCTGCATTTATACTCCTTGAACTGGCAATCTACTTTGCGATGACCACTCCTGCCGCAGCAAAAGCACTCGACCACTCTCCGTTGTCCTCCCTTTGTCTCGCTTCCCATCGCCTTCTCCTTGATATAGTGAACGCTGTCCATTTCCGACTTTGTCTGCTTGGCTGCTACGTCTCGGCTTGCTGTCTCCATGGATAGCGCGATTTCACATGCTTTAACGTATGACAATTCCTTTTCCCTCAACAGTCTTTTCTTGATGGCTTCACTTGCGACACCCCACACGAGTTGGTCACGTAAGTTGTCTTCTAAGCTTGCACCGAATTCACAACAAGTTGCGCTCTGTTTTAATGTCGCTACATCCGATTTGATATCTTGTCCCGCCTGTTTTGCTTACACTCTTTGAATTTATAACTTTCAATAATCACGCAAGGTGTGGGTTGCAAGTGATCCCTCATAATTTGTGCTAATTTAGGTACGGGTAACGACATTGGCAGCGTGGGCGCGCAAAAATTCCGCAGAAGGCTGTATGCTTAATTGTTCCCAGAAGTGTTAAAAACAATGGCACTTGTTTCACTGGGTGTACTTCGTTGATGTTGCAGTACTGTTCAAAACTCTTGAACCACTGCAACCAGTTGTCATTTGTGGAAAATTCGTTTATAATTCCGATTGTCCCTCTCACGATCGTATTCGGCACTGTTTGTTGCTCGTGCTCTGTCGCCTTTGACCCTGCTAACTGCGTCAGTTGTTTTGCTGCTTCCATTCGCCTTTCTGCTTTCTGGAGCTGCCTACTCTAACTCTCATTTCCTTCTTTCTGTTGTAACACTTCGGAAATGAACTCTTCCCACTCCTTTTTTGACAATTTTTCGAGGGGTTTGTCCCTGTACATCTTTCTTAGGTTTGCCACGTTCGAGTTTCCTGATCTTACGCACGGTGTACGCTACTTCGCACTACTAAACTGTACGTGTCACTGTTTTATCCTCGTCGCCACTGTAATATATGTATCCCAAAGGCAATAATGAGAGTAGGCACTAGGTATGTTATAAGGTTTTTATTCAGTCAAGTTACATCGGAGTCGGCGGATCGAGATATGTTCGCTTGGTGATTCACACTAATCTGATCGGCCGCGCTGTTCCATACAACGATATATGACTATCGCTGGTGGCCAGCGGAGGCGCACGCATGTCGTGTATGCTACTATGCTAGGTTGATATACATATAGATATGCGAACATACACAACAATATATATATATATATATATATATATATATATATATACCCATACATATACATGCGACAGATTACACAGTCCTACCATTATTATAATAATAATAACAACGAGGCCACGAAAGTTGCAGTTTGCGTGCATCACCAGACTATACGTGCACAACGAAGGGAGAAACTTCTCGTGGACGTGACGCCGTGTATATACAACACTGCGGTACACCGAGAGGGCTCTTCAGTACACACACACACACACAATACATATATATACATATATATATACCTACAGAATAAATATTATCGAGAAGGTAAAGGTTGGGAGTTTTCTCGAGGGCGTGCTCCAAGTGGAAACAAGTGCGCATTGTCGGACACGCGCTGGCACTCCAGATATGCCACCCAGCCCCCTACACACGTATACGATTTTTGGTGTACCTACATGGTACTTGTTCATCTTCTGTGCAATATGATGCTTATATACATATGAACTGCGTGGTGTGGGGGACTACGAGCAAGTAACAGCACATATGCTCCTAATGAATTTTCGTGCGCGAGCCGTGCTACTCTTGGTCGCCCTTAATAATACATGGGGCTGTATACGTGGTACAGCGAAACTGCAGTTTGGGAGGGAAGTGTTGTTGAAGAAATGACGTTTGAATCAGCCGCAGTGGGAACAACACTCGTATAAGTAAACAGGAGCTGGAGCTGGTTGGTCTTTTCTCCGATTGTTAGCTCCTCTCGAGCACATATCCATGTATGTATAAGTATAATTTCAGTCGAGAGACGTGTATATTGTGCTCCGGACAGGCATCATCTAAATGTATACCATTAAGATCACACCACGTACGCGAGTACGTATTAAAGAGTTGTTCATTTGTTGGTCGCGTCGAGTCACGGCACACTGCATCGTGCTCTTGTTCCTTCGTAACTTTCTTTTTCATTTATTCGCGTTCGGATGATTGAGGGTATAAGTAATCAACAATGCCCTCGTTGAAAGAAGGGACTCGTGGGAGGGGCCAAGGATGGGGCTGTGTATACAAGTAAAAGCGAATTTTCTCGCTTCGCAGGAGTAGGTATATATCCACACGGGGGGTTGACCTCTTATTCACAAGCGCGGACACGGAAAACCACATGGTACATATATATATATATATA
>NW_019380845.1:586139-599002 GCF_000648655.2 Copidosoma floridanum
AGAGACATTGCCACTTGGTGTAAAGGTTGTCTCGATTGCCAGCAATCAAAAATCTCCAGACATGTCAAAAACGAGCCTTTACAATTCATCGCTCCAGATGATCGGTTTCGCCATGTCCACATGGACTTGGTTGGCCCTCTTAACACTTCCCAAGGCTACTCTTACATTCTCACAATGATTGACAGATTCTCTAGGTGGGTGGAGGCTGTGCCTCTCAAAGACATATCCACTGCGTCAGTTCTTCGAGCGTTTCAGGAATCCTGGGTTGCTCGCTTTGGGGCACCCAGATTTTTGACCACCGACCAGGGATCACAGTTCGAATCACAGCTCTTTCAAGCCTATCTTTCTTTTCTCGGTTGTCAGAGAATAAGAACGGTGGCCTATTATCCTGCTGCTAATGGCATGATTGAGCGGTGGCATCGCAGCTTTAAGGTGGCCGTGATGTGTCACAATAATGCAGATTGGGTCAAACTTTTGCCTACAGTGCTTCTTGGTCTGCGTACAGCAGTAAGAAGTGACACAGGTGCTTCCCCTGCGGGTTTTCTCTATGGTACAAACATTAGGGTACCTGGTGAATTTTTCTTCCCAGTGATTTCACTGCTGATCCTCAGATCTTCATCGAGGACTACAAAGAGTACATGAAAAAACTCAGACCTGTACCCGTCACACACAGATATAAACCTCGCGATTTCTTTTTTAAAGATTTATACACTTGTTCACATGTTTTTCTGCGAACAGCCGCTGTCAGGAAACCTCTGGAAAGGCCTTACACTGGTACTTACAAGGTTTTGGAGAGGATCTCAGATCAAGATTACAAAATTGATTATAGGGGCACCCCTCGGGTTGTGCCGACCGAGCTTTTAAAGCCAGCACATTTTGTCCCTGATGACTTGGTTACTCCGGCGCTTACTAAGAGCCCTCAAAAGGTTCAAGTTTCGACTCTTCCTATCCCTATCCTCAAAACCTATAGTAATAAGAAAAAAGTGACCTTCGACACTTCTGTTAAGTAGATCAAGTTTTGTAATTAGTCTTAAGCCTCTTTTATACACCTTTATACGTGTCATACGGTATTTAATTCAGTACGTATACATTTTTTCTGTAAATACGTACTGAACGTATCCATTCTTGACTGTTAATACCGTTTAAAAATTTTTTTTTGTTTTGTTTGATTAAATAGATAGTTAAAATAAGACTATAAATCTAGTCTTCCGACAATCGGTATAATTACAGTCGTGATAATAATGTCTAGTGAAAGATTGTATTTTTTTTTTTATTTTTTTTGTATTGAAATACGCAAACATTTTTGTAAGACTAAAATTCTAGTCTATCGACCACCAGTCGACTTAATTATAATTGCGTAACCTTTTGTATATGATAGCATTATTGCTTCTACTGATTTTGTACTAGGAGGGGAGTATGTAGGGACTCAGAGCTCTGCAGTACCGACTCCGTCCTCCGCGCTTGCTTGCGATTGCAGCGCTTCTTCATTGTAGCGGTCTACCCGCTCACTATGTTTTCCTTATTCACTGTACGACTTCGAGTCAGGGCATTCGCCTCACGAGTCACTCAGTCAATAAATTCACTATTGTTACAGTTACGAATTGGCTCCTTGATTTCTCCTTCTCGACTGAACTCCTGGGCTTATGGGAGCCCGTCCTGATCCCAGAGTCTACCTCGGCGTTACGGACATAATCCCATAACTTACTAACCGTATTCTTATGCGTACTCAAAAGGTCGTATATACTGAAAATATGATCCAAACAAGAAAATTTTATTAGAACTAAAACAAAATTTCATTTATAACTAATAATTCACAGAATGAAGGTATTAATTAGGTGATTACATATAAAATAAAATCGTCATCTGTTATGTATACATTTTTAAATGAAATAACTGTTAAATAAGTAAAATATCTCTTACAAGATATGCGATTAATTTTTCTATGTTTAATATCAAGTGACTGGAATCGTTGGGGCGATATTTTAGTCGATTGGTTGATATTTCAAATTTTAGAATAGATAAAAATAAAATAACTGTTAAACGAGTAAAATTTCTTTTACAAAACATGCGATTAATTATTTAATATTGAATATCGAACGACTGGGATCGTTGGAGGTTGGTTTTTGTCGATTGGTTGATATTTTCAGTTTTATAATAGATAAAAATAAAAGAACTGGTAAACAAGTAAAAAATCTCTTGCAAGATATGCGACCAATTTTTCCATATTAAATATCGAGAGACTGAGATCGTTGGGATGAGGTCTTAGTCGATTGGTTGATATTTGAAATTCAAGAATAGATAAAAATAAAATAACTGGTAAACAAGTAAGATATCTTTTACAAGATATGCAATGGAATGTGTAAGGTAAGAGTATGTGTCAGATGTTATCATGTCATGAGAGATGTAATCAGCACGTGTTGCCATGGTTTTAATTTATACTTTTTTCTCGTTCACGTCATATATAATTATTAATTCATTAAATATTATAATATCAATTAAAAATAGACCCAATTAACGTACATGTATACTTATCCCAACGATAATTGCACCACCTTCGTCCACAGTATTTTTTTATGGAAGATATTTTTGTGCTGATAATTATATTGCTTGCCATATCATTTTAAAGAAGTATAACTTCATTTGGATACCCAAGCACTCGCTGTCCACTGGTTTTTTTTAGTGAGAATATAATACTTTCTATTTAAGGCGTTGATAACATGTAATGCAGTCGTTACCAAACAATTTAGCACATTGACAGGTATACGACAAACTTTGTAGAAAATTACTTAAATCGTAAAACGTATAACGTATGCTTTGGAACACATACCTATATTTTTGTAAGGGAAACACTTCTTGATTCACAAAATACTGTGTATCATGTCGTTAAGATTTTTCGACATCTTCGTAAGAAAAACTAATTCATTTTTTTTTAGGAAAAAAGTATGGCATCGTATGAATTTAAACACGAAAGAAAACGCTATAATTTTACCCTTGTGGCACAATTTACTACTGATAAGTATATATTTTTACTAACTTAATGATATCACCTATTAGTGAGTTTTATACATGTTTGAAAATGTGGACAAATGTACTTCTTCACTCGTGTCGATGACTATTATTTTCTGTTTGAACTGATTATTGTTCGTTATGAAAGCTTTTTTTGATTTTCTTACCACTTATAACAAACGCTTAGCTGTCAGTCAAATGACCACCCCATTTTACGTATTTTTTGTGACAAACCATATTCATAGCCATATGTATACAGAGCATTTATGTAAACATCCGTAAAATATTTGATTTCTACTATTTTTCCACAATGTAACTGTATAACTGAATCGTTGGTCTTTTAACTCGTGTGTATTTTTTAGAATGTAAATAAAGAGACTTATATATGTACACCTATCAAATAATAATAATATTGTTGCATTATTATTATGCATGTGAGCTCTAATTTCATTTCAGTACTGACATTTCGGAATCCAACGTCAATTAATGACTGTGCCACTGTGACGGAACAGTGACCCATTTTCAAACGTTGATATTACAAATCTTAACGTTTTCTTGTTGTACATGTGATTATTGGTTTTAAGATGACGGTTAAACGTATTTTTTGCATCCATTTTCGAGCTATTTGGATGATATAGTTCTATTTGGTGAATTCACTTATTTATAAAACTGTCCCATTGGATTTTTATGTGAAAAAGTTAAATTACTCCAAATTAATGAAGTCTGCTCTTCACATACTTTCCGGGTAGTGCAACAAGGAATGAAGACTGTAGGTCATGGAATCTACGCCATATAAAATTTCAGACTCGTCTTAAGGCTGCAACAACTCATACCCTACTGAAAACATTCAGGTGACTTGTCATGTTACTTGTCAGGCGATATGTCAGGTCAAAAGTCGTGCCAATTTACCATATAGAAGTGTCATGTAGAATTGTCATGTGAAAGTGTCATGTGGATTTTTATAAGCTAGATTTTCGGCGATTCAAAAATAAAAAAGTAAAACTTGTACTTCCAACTGCTTAAAAACTGTGAAAATAGCTAATATGAATAGTAAAAAAAGCATCCCTTAGCTCCAGTAAAGAGATTTGAACCTGGTCCGGATCTTTGGTAGTCGAATGTCTTCACCACTGGACCAGAATGGATTCGACATTTGGGACAGAATCTACGTCCTTATCAGGTACATCTAAAACTGATGTTTATTGTATGATTTTGTGAATAACATTTACCGCCTTAGTTATCTAATTGATAATTAACTTTTTGTAAATGTACATTTTACATTGTTTCGTGTCTCTTAATACGTTCGTCAACAGTAAATCTAGTAATTGATTTTACAACTACTTTTCGTTCACAGATTTTACTTGAACTTTACATATACTTTTGATTCCAAACGAAAATAGTCTATTTATAAAAGTGTAATAAATTTTTTGTAATTGCTACAACCAAGATATGGATTACCTGTTCCTTCTTAATACTTTTATGTGCGTATTGAATACAAGCGGTAAAAATAATTTTTTACTCATTTGAACAGTATTCATATAAATTATTTAAATTCCTGTAAAGTAAGACTATACATTAAATAAGGTTTTTTCGAAAACTATTAGATTCAAATAAAAATTTGGAAATTGTTATCTTAAATAGAATTGAAAATTGTAAAAAGCATTATCTTAAAGACATTTCTGTTGGTATTCGATACGCACATTAAAGTATTAAAAAGGAAAAGGTAATACATAACTTTCTTGTAGCAGTTAAAACAAATTTATAACATTTTTAAAAATAGACTTTTTCCCTTGGAAAGTGAAGTATCTGTAAAGTTTAAGTAATATCTGTAAACGAAAAGAAGTTGTAAAATCAATTACTAAACCTGACAAATACCATGACAAGTCACCTGATTATTTTCACTGGGGTACTCACAGTTATCTGATTCTTTATTTGTAACAGTCGTCTTTAACAAGACATACTGTTTACTAAATCTAGAAAGGATTCAAACTTCAAATTTTTATCCAACATATAATACAAACATATTTCACTTATATAGAGAGAAGACAAATCTTTCATTCGAACGCTTTAAATTTTTATACATTATCTAACGAACACAGACACTGCTGTTAATCACGCGAAAGTTTGATGTTTGACATCCTTTTTGTCAAAATTTTTTTATTCACCTTCAATATAGTTGAAACACAGTTGTTTATATACCTATAAAAGGGTTCCATGCATGTAATTCGTTGGCATGCTCCATACGATATCAGAATTTTGTAATAGTAATAATGTACATGGTCCTTTTATTCCAAAAATAGATGTTTTTTGAGAGAAAACTACACCGTTGAGAATATTATTTGTGCTCTTCGTGACTTTTCAAAAAGTGGGCTGTTTCTTCTAACGGATATGGCATTGAACCTTTGTAGTACAATCCCTTGTGATGACACCAAGTACAGTCTAAATATCCGTTAAATTGTATCCGATTGTGCATGATATTATTAATACTCGTTCATCATAACATTTTGTCATTGACACAAAAAACTCATTTTGACTTTCAACAGTAGTAACTATGGGCTTGTGGTACGGAAAATATGAAATATAAATAAAAAAAATGATTAAATTTTATCTAAATAACGAGCGAAGACAGCATCATTGTTTCATATTTAGTGGTCGATTATAATGGGTTATTAGTCATATTTAAGTAAATTTTTTTTTTTTTTTTTTAATTAAATTAATGTTCCAGCAGCTTTAAAAAAATTAACATTAAAACCTCCGCTTATCAGTATAGAAATCTTACTATAATGTTTCTCTTAGTATTGTACAACGTTCGTCCGTATACATTAATAGTTGAAAAAGTTAAAAAAATAGTGAAAAAAATCAATTATTTTGCTGAAAGAAATATTAGATGATATATAAATACACTGGAAAAAAGTTGGAAGTTCTAACTGACTGATACGTGGCAGCGCTCCCGATGCGTTGGTGCTGTTGCTCTCTTATTTTGGGTGGCCAGGCTCCCCAAAGTAGAAAAATAGCGGCACCAAGCGTTTGGGAGATCCGCCGTCTGATTCTATGGGACGGCAGCGCATGCAGAGCTTGGTACTCTTGGTAGGCGTTGACTTTAAACAACGATTCACTCAAAATTTTCCTACAAGACCCCCTATTCTGACTTTGGATTCAGATTCAGCACCAAAAAATACGTGAAAAAACATTTTTTCCATGCCCAATTCAGAAAATTTTTTTTGTGGGCCTTTGTTAGCATTTATTATATTTGGAGTTTTTATGAGGTTTGGTAACGTGTCACTCGGTTACATATATTTTTCCATATTCAACCTTTAAAATTTCTATCTGATCTGTTTGATTTTAGAGTTTCTTGAGTCTTATTTCACTTTTAAATTCTTGCTTCCGTTCAGTGGTGTCACTTGATTTATTATAATTTTTTTTTTATACTTATACAAATCACGTACTAAGGTACCATCTACTAATAATTAAGAAATAATAATATCGGTTATCCAAAAAAAAAGTTTTGGTCCACTATTCCACATAACGTCACTCTGTTCTCGTTGCAATACTAACTTCTCTTTCACATGTAGATAATTGATAAAAAGAGAAAGAAACAAAGACAAAGAAAGAGAGAGATCGTGCCCGCTGAATCCGCTATACATGCATTATGTATTATTACACGCTGTACTATATTTACTCTCCGCCGAGAGAGCATGCGGTGGTTGGGGGGGGGGAGGAGAGCACCCTACTGAAAATATTCAGGTGACTTGTCATGTTGTTTGTCAGGTGACATGTCAGGTCAAAAGCCGTGCCAATTTACCATATAGAAATGTCATGTAGAATTGTCATGTGAAAGTGTCATGTGGATTTTTATAAGCTAGATTTTCGGCAATTCAAAAGTGAAAAAGTAAAACTTGTACTTCTAACTGCTTAAAATCTGTGAGAATAGTTTATATTATAAGTAAAAAAAAAGAATACAGAAAGCGGATTTCAACTTGGTCCGGATCATTGGTAGTCGAATGTCTTCACCACTGGACCAGAATGGATTAGACATTTGGGACAGAATCTACGTCCTTATCAGGTACATCTAAAACTGATGTTTATTGTATGATTTTGTGAATAACATTTACCGCCTTAGTTATCTAATTGATAATTAACTTTTTATAAATGTACATTTTACATTGTTTCGTGTCTCTTAATACGTTCGTCAACAGTAAGTTTAGTAATTGATTTTACAACTTCTTTTCGTTTACAGATATTACTTAAACTTTACAGATACTTCACTTCCCAAGGGAAAAAGTCTATTTTTAAAAATGTTATAAATTTGTTATAACTGCTACAACAAAGTTGTGTATTACATTTTCCTCTTTAATACTTTAATGTGCGTATCGAATATCAACAGAAATGCATTTAAGATAATGCTTTTAATAAGTTCCAAATCTAGTTAAGATAACAATTTCCAAATTTTTATTTGAATCTAATAGTTTTCGAAAAAACCTTTTTTTATGTATACGCTTACGTTGCAGGAATTTGTATAATTTATCTGAGTACTGTACAAATGAGTGAAAAATTATTTTTTTTGCTTGTATTCGATACGCACGTTAAAGTATTAAAAAGGAACAGATAATCTACATCTTTTTTGTAGCAATTACAACAAACTTATTACACTTTTATAAATAGACTATTTTTCTTTAGAATCAAAAGTATATGTAAAGTTTAAGTAAAATCCGTGAACAAAAAGAAGTTATAAAATCAATTACTAGATTTACTGTTGACGAACGTATTAAGAGACACGAAACAATGTAAAATGTACATTTACAAAAAGTTAATTATCAATTAGATAACTTAGGCAGTAAATGTTATTCACGAAATCATAAAATAATCATTAGTCTTAGATGTACCTGATAAGGACGTTAATTCTGTCCCAAGTATCTAATCCATTCTGGCCAAGTGGTAAAGACACTCGGCTACCAATGATCCGGACCAGGTTCAAATCCCTTTACTGGATGCTTTTTTTTAAAACTATTTATATAAGCTATTCTCACAGCTTTTAAGCAGTTGGAAGTACAAGTTTCACTTTCTCATTTTTGAATCGCCGAAAATCTAGCTTGTAAAAATCCACACGACACTTTCACATGACAATTGTACATGACACTTCTATATGGTAAATTGGCACGGCTTTTGACCTGACATGTCACCTGACAAGTAACATGACAAGTCACCTGAATATTTTCAGTAGGGCAGGAACGAGGGCCAGAAATAGTATGACGCTTTTCCCTACCTTCGTCTAGCAAGGGCCCTACATAAGAAGCTTCACTTTAAAAATTTTAATCCATTGAGCGACTAAAACGGGAGTCATCAAATAAACATTTTTACCAATACAATTCAACGTCTAAATAACTGCATGCCATCTATGTTACAATTAAATGTTACATTATCGGGGTTGTCAAAATTTGTATTTTATATAACTGTGAATTAGTAAAATCCACAATTTCATTTTCAACTCTTTTTTTGTTCTCAACGAGTTTAATAAATTCTTTGTTGATTTCAGTATTTTTAACAAAAGATTTAAGTCGATAGGCGACACTTAAAAGTAGAAAATAATTTGATAACTGTGCTGACATTAAAATATTTTTTGTGCATGGACTGCAATGTACAATTTTCTCTGTTTATATAAAGTAAAGATCGTTCGTGTACGACAACATTACATTTTACTCAGTACCAGTGCTTTGTTACAGAACTAGGTGCAGCCACATTTTTTGTCTGTAAATATGGTGTAAGCATAACTTCTGTTACCTTCAAGTTGTTCTCCTTAAACATAACCGAGCCATCTTTCGGACAATTACTATTATTTCCTAGTGATTTTAGGTTTTCTGCTTGTAATAAAGTTTTGAGTTCATCATTTATATTATTACAATATGATTGCCGCAATTCCATGTCTGACATATCAATGGATTCTACCGGATGATTTGAAAGATTCCCTATGAGATATATTAGAGGTAGATTCATTCGTATCAACTGAAACTGTTTTTATCGTTAAATAGAGTAAAGTTTTTATCAATCCCATTATCAAAATTTCCATTCCATTATCAAATTCGTTGAGAAGACAATGTTAGAAGTTATCTGCATCGCCATTGAATTTAAAAATGGCTTTACTATCTGAAATAAAAGACGTTCATAATTAATTCGCAACCTGGTAATCTTTGACCGAACATTTTTTTGTATCAAACAAAGTTCGGAGAGTATCACTATTAAAAGTATTAGATATATTGATCAACTTACTATAATTCCAGTTGCAATATGTTTGTTTTTTTGAATGACTTGAGTCAAATACGAGTGTAATGCATAATCAGGTGTCATTTTTTATCATCGAGAAAATTATAAAATACCCTTATTATTCCTATTTACATTCTTTTATTTTATTTTTATTTAATATATTTTTTTTAATCATTAATAAAAATACTTCGAATTCGCCAAGTTAAAATTTAAAGAGTCGGTGCGAAGCATAAAACGCGCCGTCAATTACGCGCAGGAAGCTAGATAAGATATGCGCCAGCATTATCGGCTAATATGTATGATCGATAGTGCGCAGAGAGATAGCACAGATTACGGTGGTGAATTATCTGCGAGTGGGCTGTAAAAGGCGCTGACGCGCATGAAAACATATCCTTCTCCAGCGAGCCTGGGACATGGAAATCCGCTACCCACCCAGACCTAAAACTCCTCCACGCACCGGTACTCACCGTGTCGTGAACATCCCGAGAGAGAGAAATATCACGTACGAAGGCCAAGATAGCTGAAGTAGGGGTAAATGACCCAATTACTGCGCAGGCACCAATTACTGCGCACTCGACGGTAACTGCAAATAAGAAAAACAGACTGAAAAATTTGGGTGTTTGGATATTGTAACACGTACGGACATTAATAACGTTCAATCAAGAATCATACTTTACATCATGACATTTATAATTGTTTAACAGAGTGACTCTAAACGAATCTAACCTACAAAACTTTGTAGTCGTGCGTAGTGATTGGTGCGCAGCAATTGGGTCTAGGGCTTCAGCATGAAAACCTTATAGGAGATACCCGAGCAGTAATTGGGGGCGCAGCAACTGGTGCTAATTTTATAACCATGCGCAGTAATACCAGCAAGTGATATCAGAACTTAAACAATTATTTAAAAAAAAAAAAAGTTACTTAACAGAAAAATTTTTGTCATTTTAATCGCACAAGATACTGCAGATAAAGATTAAGTAAAACTGGTTCAATTTACATCGAAAAACATCGAAAAACTGCTCGGGTATCACCCAAAAGGTTTTTATGCTGACGCCCTAGACCCAATTGCTGCGCACCACTACGCACGACTACAAAGTTTTGTAGGTTAGATTCGTTAAGAGTCACTTAGTTAAACAATTATAAATGTCATAATGTAAAGTATGATTCTTGATTGAACGTTATTAATGTCCGTACGTGTTACAATATCCAAGCACCCAAATTTTTCAGTCTGTTTTTCTTATTTGCAGTTACCGTCGAGTGCGCAGTGATTGGTGCCTGCGCAGTAATTGGGTCATTTACCCCTAACTAGTGTCTACTTGGACTTTCAGTGCTCGACCGCTTAGAGTGTAGTGATGACGCACCCCCAAGAAGTTGAGGATAGCAACGGCGCGGCGGTACTAATCAGTGGCAAAAAGTCGTCTCACATTGTAGCATAGGCGTTAGCAATCCTTCTATTCATCTCTATTGTTAACACCTCGGTCTGCAGGGCACCCTTTGATTTTTAACATGATTGTAGGTATCTTAAGCAGAATACGCTTCAAAATGACTTTTATTGATGCTATTGCGGTCATAGCGGACCATAATAAATTAGAGGAAGAGAAAAAAAATCATTTATTATTTGGTATTGCTGCTGCTCACAGCTATAATAAAAAATGACATGGTTTTATTAATTTATGGGTTACTGGTTAAAAAAAAAATTGATCTCTTTAAATGAGAAGATCAAGAAGTAAGTATAGAGCCTCAAAGGAAACGCACTATGAGGAGATTAGGATCCCTGTGGCCCCGTTTTCCGGGTGCCTATTTATCAAAACTAAGATCGTATGCGGTTTTTGGATACGCTGATGCCGTTGATCATGAATCTGATTTCAGGGTGAGTATTTTGAAACATGAAGACCGTGTATTGGAATTGTGGATGCGCTGATCACGAATATAATGGTGAAAATTATGATATCACTAAATTTACTTTAATAAATCAGTGTATTGATATAAATGCACAATAAACGTGTACGTAAAATACAAGATGTTCAAAATAAAAATACTTTTTTAATTTTGTTAAACTCTTATACTTATTATTCGGTCATAAAATTTAAATGGTTGTAATAAATTGTCAGAAGTTTTATTATTAAACATGAAAAATTTTAAGATATAAGTAGATGATATTAAATAGTTTAACAAAAAACTTTAGCAAGTCAACAAATTCTTACAACAAAAGTAAAAAAAATAAACATGTGGAAACAAATATACAATAAAAAATAATTAGAACAAATTCTGATGTTTTTCTTCGTTATCTGTTAATTCATCATTGATCTCTTCTTCAATTGTCGATAATCTTTGTGATTTCTTGACCATATCTACTCAATTTTCGAAATTAATAATCAAATTAATTTACGAATTCAATCGTTGGAACATCGAAAGTTTTAAGTTGTAAGCCAATTTCTTCCACACTGTTCTCGTTATTTTTCCCTTGTTTTTTATCAAAATCATTGTTATTTATTTGTATTCTTTAATTTATTTAAGTAAGCTAACATTCAAATTTAAGTAAGCTAACGTTAAGCACATTGAACGTAAAGGAGAGTAAGTGTGCTAGGCCACGCCATGATGATCACAGGGATCATCCGCGGGCGCTACTCTTTCCCTCGAATTAGCAGTTGCGCAATTCGAAGAGTTAGGAGAGCACGGGGTGAAGTGAGCTTTGCTCATTCACGGACAAAGACCACAATTTGTCTGTTAGTTCGAAAGTTATTGTTAATAGTTGCTATGACAACTCTTGCTTTATTTAAAATAGAACCTCAAGTGGTTCTGGGTCATTCTTCCTTTGAAAGTCAAATGTAAAACGCTGTAAATTAATAAAAATCACTATAACCTTTTAAAGCTCTCTCTTGATTCAATTATTAGCGAGATTAATCTGTAACACACACCATTAACAAATCCCGGATATACTTTTCTAATGTCAAAAAATTAAGTTATTTGTGACCCTAAATTTTTTTTTACAGTTTTTCCAAACAATTTTATCTACAATAATGTAAAGCCGTATACTGATGTAAAAGACGTGTATTTCGGTGACAAACGATAGCGTTTTTTAGTATTTTATTCTTTAATACCCGGTTCGGACTTAAAGAATTCACTTCCAAACACTGTGATTTATTATTAGGTGCTCTGTATTTTCACCAAAAATTTATTTTGAATTATAATGTTGTTCTGCACTATGTGTGCAAATAGCACTTGTATTTCAATAAACATATTTATGTATGAATGAATACAAACTTTTTGAAGTTATACTACTGTACTGTAGGCGCGTTATGCGTGAGGATATCAACGATTTCAGATTTTGACCTTGAAAAAAATTCCTCTACACTTCATGACACCACATCATATCACCACTCCACACATTTTAAATTTAAGGAATTTTATTTCTTTTAAACAATTCTAAAAAAAAAATTTTTTTTTTAAATTCTCGAGATATAGCGTAATCGTAGTTTATGAAATTTATGGGGTATCGGTGTCGGTGCATTGTACATCTACACGATAGCGAGGGAAAGAGAGAGTCTGTGCGGTCTAGAGAGTATATCGGTGAGAGAGGAGGAAGGAAATAAGGGACGAGA
>NW_019380845.1:599066-662162 GCF_000648655.2 Copidosoma floridanum
TTGGGAATTAGTATACTTTAGAAGAGCACCTTTTCAATGTATAAATAAATATTTATTCCTATATATTTAATTTGTTACTTTTACAGTAAATAAGTAATTGTTTACATAATTTTTCATATTTTTTCAAATTTTTCAAAAATTAAAAAAAATTTTTTTGTACTGTACAAATACAGTAATAGATTTTTATTGTGTTTTATTCTTTTATAATTTTTTCATTCGTGATTTAAGTGATTTTTTGATTTCAGAACGTTCTTCACATAGTTAGTGAGGGAAAATTTCAGAGAAGTGAGAGAAACGCTAATAAGTGTAGTAAAGCAAGCAACTGTTTTACTCATGTGTATGTGTACTCATACATGTGATTTTACACACTTCATACCCTCTTTCTAAACTCATTGAAAAACCAGCTTGTGGGTATATTTAAAAATTCGATAGGTTTATTTGAATGTGATCTTTTGTACCTAAAAAATTGGGAGATTCATACAAATTACTTCTGTAATTACTTCTGTAATAGTTTCAGGAGAGCCACATGGCATTACACATGGTTTTACATATGGTATTACATAAAGGGTTTTAGCTTGGTGATGCCATATGTAATTCCATATGGAAAAACACATGGAATTACTAATAGAAAAAAGAAAAAATTTCTTTCATCTAGAAATAACTGCAAAATACCATAATAAGTTATTTGCAGTGAACAATTTGTCTTACCATCGGGATGATAACTCCAAAACAAGGGGGTTCAGCTGATTTCACTTCTATATAAAAAAATTTAATTTTTCAATTTTTTTTTTTTATTCCTGAAATATAACTTGAATCCCCTTGTTTTGAAGTTATCATCCTGATGTTAACACTAATTGTTAACAGTAAATGACGCATTACAGTATTCTGCAGTTATTTCTAGATGACAAAATTTTTTTCCTTCTTCCAATTTGTAATTCTACGTGTTTTTTCAAATGGAATTACATATGGCATTACCAAGGTAAAACCCTTTATGTAATGCCATACATAAAACCATATGTAATGCCACATGGCTCTCCTGAAGGTATTACAGAAGTAATAACACATGGAATTCCGTCTTTCTTTTTCAGGGGGGGTGCCTTCTACACCTCTCGTCAGCTCTCTTTATTGTCTTTGTCAGTTTTGTCAGTAGTAAGTCTGTAAACTGTATCAAATCAGTTGTGTTTTACGTCAGTCGGCAGTTAAATTAAATAAACATTTCATCTTTTTATAAAATACTTGTTTTTATTTCGCGCACCTCCTTTACTCACACCTCTTCAGGTTACCGGCCTCAGACTCGCATCACCGCGCGTGATTTCTTCTTTATTTTTTTTTTTTTTGCGTGGGCGAGTGTGACAAAAGGGAGGATGGCAGAAAGGGCTGAGACAGCAAAGGATGGGCAAGAGAGTCCGATCGAGGAATCGGCGAAGAGCGTGACCCCTGGTGACCAGGCCGAGTCCGTTGTCGACCAGACGTTGTCAACGCCGGTCGAGGATAGGGGAGCAACTCTGGACGCCGGAACCGAGATCAGCGGTAGGTCAACACTTTGTCCTTTCGAGTGATGCCTAGGTTGGACGCTACGACATCAGGTAACAAAGGGGATTTCTTGTGCATTTCGAGAAATGCGTGGGATTCTAAGAAACATGTGGCGTTGGTAGCGCGATACGCACATGCAAGAGCGGGGTGGATCAAGAGGGGGACAAATGATTGTGGCTGAGGAGAGAGTTCGGTCTCTCTCTCTCCCTCTCGTTTTGACGCGAGGCTTTTTGACTGAAAATATATTACGGGGCCGTTTATGTTTTGTTTTCGTGTTTTCTCGCGTCTCTTGTTCTTGTCGCCTCGACTGTTGCGTGCGCGTTACAATATATATGTCTGAACTGGAAAAGTTTAAGCGTGTGTCGGTAGAAAATTTTTAAACGTCCTTTTCGGTGCTTTTAATTAATTGAACTCTAGGCAATAAATATTCAAGGCTGTTTTTAGATTTAGTCAGAAAAGGCTGATATTTTAAAAGCTTACATTTTCTTTTAGACGAGCAAACTATCGATGCTCTGTCGAGAATATGTCGGGGAATTTCATCCCAAGTCAAGTCAGAAGGACGACAACAAGCTGCTATCTTGTTGGTGAATAAAAGGGGAATAATGGCATGTGTCGGGCAAAGGGATATTCCCGCCAAAGGTATGTAAACGAAATTATTTTCCGTGTGACTCGCACAGTCACGTTAGACTTGTGTTCGTCGCGCGCGGCTGTGTGAGTGCCCAGCATGCAATCGTGCTTTGTGTTCGAGCACGAGAACACGCTTCGGGCCACGTTGACTAGATTCGGCTTGCGTTCGGTCGATTTCTAGTTGACTCCCTGAAAACAATGTCCCTCTTTTGTTTTATATTACCTGATCGGTGGCGATTACGAATACATCGTTAAATTTCTATGTAAAAAGGGAGGCAAAGTGACGTTGCCAGAAAATCTATTCAGGGAAGACGGGGAATCCGAGGAACCTGCTCCTAATAAACCCGGGTTATTTGAAAAGTCGGTCGATGTGTTTAAAATGTCAGATGAGAAAAAGTCCGAAATGTCAGAAGTCAGAAACTTTGATGAAATAAATGTAGACAGTGAAAATGTTTGGCAGAAATTAGGCGGAAATGAGTCTGTACACGAAGCAGCCCCCTCTCCCCCGTCGCGCACACCGGAAAATACCCAACTTAAAGTAAAGAAAGTGCAAACCATTGAAAACAATTATAAATGGATAAACGTCAGCAAAACGAAGTTGCACATGGCAGATAAACAGAAAAATGAAAATTTTTCAGAAAACATCATGCTGGCTAGGTTCGACGCGATGATGGCCGCGATGAGTCAGATGATCGAAAGGCAGGAGAAAGCAAACGAGGACGCAAGGAAGACAGAGGAAAAATGGGCAAGGAAGGCAGAGGAAGAAAGGCAGGAGGTTGAGAGAACAAGGGGGAGATAATTCTGGTCATGCGCAATCTTGACCAGAGGTTGTCCTGGTTGGGCGAGCGGGTGAACAGGATCGAGTCATCCGAGGCCCAATCGTCAACTGGGGCACCCCTGCAGTCATCAACTCCTCGCAACGACAGAACACGGGCGAGTCTACAAGACAAATTGAAAACGTTCTTAAATGACACAAAAAATGAAAATTTATCTAAAGGCAGCGCAGAACTTTCTGCGACAACCATCAATCAAATACATAAATTCGGCCGTGATACTCAACACATATACAATTATCATCTGTCTAAAGATATGAAGTTTGAAGTTTTCCTCGATAAATTTAAGTCTGATTTCCGGTCTAAAGGCTTACTCTATGTCATTGATCCTTCGATAAAAAATACGGAATTCATTAGCGAAGACATGATCAAAGAAGACAAATTAAAAGTTAGAAATATTTTATTAAGTAGAGTAACGGAAAAATATCGTTTAAGAACTTTTCGTCTGCAAGATCCGGTTGTAATATTGGAAAGTCTGAAAGAACTTAAGAAGGGGCAGACGCTCCTTACAACGGCCGCGATTCGTAAAAAATTGCATGAAATTAAATTTTACAAAGGGAAAAAATCGGTTGCCAAATTCATAGAAAAATTTGAGGAACTGGTCAAAAATTATGAGACTATAAGTACGTCTGGTCCCTTTTCTGAAGAAGAAAAGCGAGATGCCTTTTATACTGCCGTAATCGGAACGGTACCTATCGTGCAGGTGACAGACTTCACGCTCAAAATGCAAAGCAGAGATGGAAAGAGTATGACATGTGAAATCCTCATGTCTTACATGTTGAAGATTGAGTCAAAAGGCCCAGCAGAAGCCACTGGAGGTTGCCCCACGAGGGCAGCTTTGACTGCATCTTGGCCCCAGGACCGCCTCCACTGCTTCAACTGTGATGACTGAGACCATATGGCTGACAAGTGTCCGAAGACAGGTACCGGACTCAGGAAGTGCTACACGTGTGGCACGTTCGTGCATGACGTTCCGCTCACAAGAGATGCAGCCTGAGATGGGGTGAGCAAAATAAGTCTGATTCATTGGATTTTAAAAGGCAGGGCCGTGGAAGTCGAGGGAATCGAGGTGGCCGTGTCGGTGGCCGTGGCAGTGGCTGAGGCCGCTATAATTCCTGAAACTTTGGGCAGAAAAGGGACTCTAGCAACTTCAGGGACGAAAATGATTCCAAAAGGCAGAGAGTTTCTGAACAGGGCCGGGAGACGAAGGAAAAACAAAATGCTTCAGGGTTAAATAAAGGTGAGTCTCTGACGTTGATCGAGCCCCCCAATACTCTGTTTTCAAACTCTGAAGGTTGGGTAAATAATTCAGAATCGGATGGAGAAAATAAGATTAAATTTTTTGCTGATTCAGGAGCGACTGATTACTTTGCAAAGTCAGAAAAATTCCTTACAAATATTGACAGAAACAAAATTGGTATAATAAAATGTGCAAACTCAGACTCATTTGCAGACTTGAAAACGGAGGGAGTGGGAAATTTGCTGCTTAAAAATTGCAATAATGAAGTTAAGTTGAAGGGAGTTGTGTGTGCTCGGGACTTGATCGGGAATTTCTTGTCACTATGGAAATTTGCTGATATGGGCTTGTCGATCTATTTAGATAACAAGGAAATTAGTATTTTCGATTCTAATACTGAAAATGTATGGATATTGGGAATACATGGAAAAAATCTATTGGATGGTTGAATTTTTTAAGTCGGAAAACAAAAGAATGAAAGTCTTGACGGCTGAGTCAAAAGCACACACTATTCCTGAAAATTCAACTGCAGATATAAAATTAAATAATAAGTCAAAAAATTGAGAGAGCTCGGTCGGTAAGATAAATAATGACAGTTTTGAAGATGTATTTTTAATAAATGACAGAAAATTTCATGAATTTGGAAAAGTCCTGACCGAATAAATAAAAGACATTTAAAGTCCGTTTAGCGAAAATTATAAAAAAATTTAAAGATAACAACGGGGCTATGCTGTGGCATGTCAGACTGGGCCATGCGTCGTTGGGGTATCGAAGGAAACTGCAGCAAATCTATCCGGAAGTAAAAAGTCTGAAAGAAGCCGTATTTGATGATATTATTAAGACTTGTTATGTGTGTTCAAGAACAAAATCCCAAAAACTGCCTTTCCCTTCGGTACGCGAACGAGCATCCCAACCTCTGCAAATAATCCATTTAGATACAATGGGAATTATTAGTCCGCCCTGTTACCCAAAAAGATACAGATTTATTTCTGTATTTATTGATGATTATTCTAAGTTTGCAATCCTTACCCGATGAAAAACAAAATTGATACGGGTGAATGTTTAGATAATTTTGTAAAAGGCTGTAGAAATCTCCTCGAGTTTGAAGCTAAAGTGTGTTATCTAAGGTCTGAACAGGGTACTGCGTACACGGGAGGCTCCGTCCGAAAAATATTAAATGACCTTGGAGCTGAACTTCAACTGATTTGTCTCGATACCTCTGAACATAATGGTACGTCAGAAAGGCTGAAAAAAACAATTTAAATGAAAGTCCGAGCTCTGATATGTAATTTGGGACTCCCGGAAAACATGTGGGACTTGGCACTAAACGCAGCTGTATTTGCGTACAATCGTAGTTCGCATCGCTTAAATAACATGGAAATCCCTTTAATGAAGCTGGATTCGAATAAAAGGACAGACCTAAGTCAGATGAAAAGTTTCGGCTGCATTGCGTATTTGAGAGTTCAGAGAAACACTGAAACTTTATTTGCATGCAAAAGGGAAACGAGCAGTTATGGTGGGATACACGCTGATAGGGTATCGTCTGCTTTGTCCGGACGCAGGAAAGTTCTATGAAAGTCGGGACGTCAGATTTAACGAGCGTTTTTTGTATGAAGACGTTTTTGGTAAAAATTTAATTAAAAACTGGGAAAATGTGACTGTAGATATTAAATTAGACGAGTGGTTTTTAAAATTCCAAAAGGAAAGAGAAGAGACAGTGTCATCGGAGGAAGCGCCCCCGGTGGTACAACAGAAAAGAGGAAGGCCGAAAAGACTGATAGAAACAATGGAGGCCAACTTGGTCCAAGAAAGTCGTGTAAAAGACGTCAGCTTTGCGGGCTTAGCTCTCGGGGAAGAATTAACAAAAGATCTAATTTTTAAGAACGGTGATACTGAAACGTCAGGAAATAATACCATTTATGCGGAAGATCCAGTTTATCACTCTTTGCTGGCAGAAATAAATAAAGATCCAGCTTAATATAAAGAAGCAATGAAGGCTGTGGATAAAGAAGGCTGAAATCAAACCATCCAAGAAGAACTTGACTCAATGGCAAAGAATCAAGTCTGGAAGTTGGTAAACAGACCTGCAGGACTGGTAAATGGTAAACGTCCGAATATCATTGATTCCCGATGGGTTCTTAAGAAAAAGGTTGATGCTCAAGGATGTGAGAAACACAAAGCACGGCTGGTAATACGGGGTTTTAAAGATAAAAATGAGTATGATCTTACGGAGACTTACGCCCCGGTGTCAAGACTGACTTTAATAAGGACTGCTTTGGCTGTAATCAATAAATTAAATTTAGATACATGTCAGCTTGACGTTAAAACGGCATTTTTAAATGGTAACCTTGACGACGAGATATATATGGAGTTACCAGAAGGTTTGGTCTGTTCCGATCTCGAAAAACAAAGCAAGGTATGTAATCTTCAGAGAGCCCTCTACGGCCTTAAAGTCAGTCCGAAAAAATGGCATGAAAGATTCTCTGAGGCAGCAACGAAAATAGTTCTAAGATCTCACATCTTGGAACCTTGCCTATTTACTTGGCATGAGGCAGATAAAATCCAAATATTGGTTCTCTATGTTGATGACATGCTTATAGCAAGTAATGATTCTGGCAAATTGAAGTCTGTGAAGGAAAGACTGCAAAGTGAGTTTGAAATGACTGACCTAGGAGAAGTTAAATCGTTTTTAGGCATTGAAGTCAGAAGAGACAGAGAAAACCAAGTTCTAACTTTAACTCAGACCAATTACATAAATAAGATACTTAAAAAGTTTGGGTTTGATGATTCTAAGCCAGTGAAAACTCCTATGGTCACAGGTCACGTGTTAAATCAACAAAGAAAACAAAGAGAGCAATCAGAAAGGCAGATTGACTTGAATGAGTCCAGATCGACTGAAAGTGTTCCCTACCGGGAGGCTGTTGGGAGCTTATTATATGCTGCCAATACTGTACGTCCGGATATAAGTTATGCAGTGAATGTGCTGAGCAGGCATCAAATAAGTCCGACTAACGAAGACTGGAATATGGTTAAAAGAGTATTTCGGTATCTGGCAGGGACCAAATCTTATGGTCTAAGATATTGTGGAAGGCAGCAAGGGCTGGAAGCATTCTCCGATGCCAGTTTTGGCGATTGCAGAGCGTCTCTAACCACAAGCGGTTACGTAATTAAAATCTTTGGAGACTCAATGGCATGGAGAACTCACAAACAAACGTATGTATCTTTGTCAACATGTCAGGCAGAGTATGTGTCACTGAGTGAAGCATGTAGAGAACTGATGGCAGTTGATAATTCGATTAAAATCATACTGAATAATACTTCTTGTCCAGCAGATCTATGGTACGACAATAAGGCGGCTGAGCAAAATGCTAAAATTATAGGTAGTGGTAAATTAAGACATGTGACAGAAATTTATGAGCATTATGTTAAAGAATGTGTAAATTATGGTAGAGTAAACGTCAGATGGCTGAACACTAAAGAACAGATGGCCGATATATTCACAAAACCTCTACTGATCGAGCTCCATGAAAAATTTGCTAGCAGAATCGCGAACAGCTGTTGCGACTCTGACTGGTAACTAATAAGTTGTCTCTGTTTCAGATAGGCGATAGAGGAGCCATGGACCGACTTATGGACTACTTGGGTGCATTTCCAGAGCCGTGGAGCCGAGTCAAGAACACACTTTTATTTATTTATTTTATGAAAAAAAAAAAAACAATGTTCTTTGTATCTATTTTGAATTATAATTTTTGTTTAATATACTTTGCTATCTTAAGTCGGGAAGAAGTGTTGGCATGTACGACTTTCCAATAGGCAGTACATGTAGTGTGTAAGACAGCGCCACAGGCAAGGTGATACTTGCGGGTCCTATAGTCAGTACAGTGTAAGCTACCGTGCCTTCTACACCTCTCGTCAGCTCTCTTTATTGTCTTTGTCAGTTTTGTCAGTAGTAAGTCTGTAAACTGTATCAAGTCAGTTGTGTTTTACGTCGGTCGGCAGTTAAATTAAATAAACGTTTTGTCTTTTTATAAAATACTTGTTTTTATTCCGCGCACCCCCTATACGCACACCTCTTCAGTGTTAATCATCAATTTCAAAAGAATGTAACATATATAAAATTATGGTACAGTTAAAGGTTTTACTACAGGATGGTTTGTTAATTACATTTTGGGTATTAAATATAGACTCGGAATAAGTGTGGGATCGTATGAGATTGATTTGAGCATGATGTTACAGATCTTATCAGCGTAGGCAGTAGAAAGTTGTTCTAAAATCACCGGAAGATTTGATGAAAGCGTACAGTCTTGTACTGGTCAACCTATATATAAGTTTTATTGAATCGTGCTGTAATATATTGTTTATAATCGTTAATTCATTAAATATCAATTAAGATCATACTCAATCAATGTAGGTACACTAATTCCTGCGATAATTGTACCACCTTCGAACACAATATTATTTCATACAAGGTATTTTTATACTCGGAATTATGTTTTTTGCCATAAAATTTTATAGAAGTATAACTTTATACTTAGGTACCCAAGCACCTACTGTCCTCTGATTTTTTTCGGAATGCACTTAAAAAAATCTACCAGTCCTATCTTCTTTGCAATACATACTTGAGATGATTACTAAAAAACAAAATAGTTTTATTTTATTCAAAATAATAATATTAATTTTACACGTACACACCCAAAACTATATTCGACAACTGCATTGTTATACGGCTTCGATGGTTTCATCAGATTATGTATAAGTAAATGTTTATTACTCAAGTATAAATTAAGAAAAAGTTTATTAATCTAATTCTTACATGTGCGTATTTCACAGTAATGAGTTAAGTATGCATATTTTACTTGGATAATTGTGTGTAAAAGAAATTGACAGAATCTCGAAAATGATGTTACTCGTGTAGCGAAGAAAGTCACGACTGCATCCTACGAGCACGATCGGACAAGTGAGTTTCTCTCCCTCGCTGGAAGGGAGAGTCGAGCACAACTTCTGAGTCACGCCATCTGTACATAGTAGAGCAGAATGCAAAAAAAAATTACAAAAGATAGTATTTCTGTTTTATTAAAAACGTCTCATCAGTTTGCACAGTTTAGCCTTCACTCCCAAGGTTTACTTCTGTGTGCTATGCTATTACTTCGGCTATTTCTCTAAAGTAGCTGTAGTAATCAATTATAGTACTCATACTTAACGTATCTCTTTTTTCATTTTTGCGCCCAGCACTTAAATGAGTGTACGTGTCTGTCACATTCATTTTGAACACGAAACATGAAGTGATTACAAGAACATCACATATTTTTAAGTGACACGAAGTGCCATAAAAAAATGGGCCAGCAGCTAGACTTTTTGATTTGCTACAAGAACGGGCTATTTTTCGTGAGTCTTTATGAAGAGGTGTGAGTAAAGAAGGTGCGCGAAATAATAAAACGAGTATTACAAGTTAAACAAAAGTTTATTTAATAAAACTGCCGACCGACGTAGAACACACCAGATACAATTTACAGAGTTTACAGACTTACAACCGACTTATCAGACAAAGACAATAAAGCTAGAACCGACGAGAGGTGTAGAAGGCACGGTGGCTTACACTGTACTGACTACAAGGCCCGCAAGTATCACCTTGCCTGTGGCGCTGTCTTTCACACTATATATACTGCCTATCGAAAAGTCGTACATGCCAACACTTCCTCCCGACTTAAGATAGCTAAGTATATTAGACAAAAATTATAATTTAAAATAGATAAATAGATAAATAAATGTGTGTTCTTGACTCGGCTCCACGGCTCTGGGAATGCACCCAAGTAGTCCATGAGTCGGTCCATGGCTCCTTTATCGCCTATCTGAAACAGAGACAACTTATTAGTTACCAGTCAGAGTCGCAAAAGCTGTTCGCGATTCTGCTAGCAAATTTTTCATGGAGCTCGATCGGTAGAGGTTTTGTGAATATATCGGCCATCTGTTCTTTAGTGTTCAGCCATCTGACGTTTACTCTACCATAATTTACACATTCTTTAACATAATGCTCATGAATTTCTGTCATATGTCTTAATTTACCACTACCTATAATTTTAGCATTTTGCTCAGCCGCCTTATTGTCGCACCATAGATCTGCTGGACACAAAGTATTATTCAGTATGATTTTAATCGAATTATCAACTGCCATCAGTTCTCTACATGCTTCACTCAGTGACACATACTCTGCCTGACATGTTGACAAAGACACATACGTTTGTTTGTGAGTTCTCCATGCCACTGAGTCTCCAAAGATTTTAATTACGTAACCGCTTGTGGTTAGAGACCCTTTGCAGTCGCCAAAACTGGCATCGGAGAATGCTTCCAGCCCTTGCTGCCTTCCACAATATCTTAGACCATAAGATTTGGTCCCTGCCAGATACCGAAATACTCTTTTAACCATATTCCAGTCTTCGTTAGTCGGACTTATTTGATGCCTGCTCAGCACATTCACTGCATAACTTATATCCGGACGTACAGTATTGGCAGCATATAATAAGCTCCCAACAGCCTCCCGGTAGGGAACACTTTCAGTCGATCTGGACTCATTCAAGTCAATCTGCCTTTCTGATTGCTCTCTTTGTTTTCTTTGTTGATTTAACACGTGACCTGTGACCATAGGAGTTTTCACTGGCTTAGAATCATCAAACCCAAACTTTTTAAGTATCTTATTTATGTAATTGGTCTGAGTTAAAGTTAGAACTTGGTTTTCTCTGTCTCTTCTGACTTCAATGCCTAAAAACGATTTAACTTCTCCTAGGTCAGTCATTTCAAACTCACTTTGCAGTCTTTCCTTCACAGACTTCAATTTGCCAGAATCATTACTTGCTATAAGCATGTCATCAACATAGAGAACCAATATCAGGATTTTATCTGCCTCATGCCAAGTAAATAGGCAAGGTTCCAAGATGTGAGATCTTAGACCTATTTTCGTTGCTGCCTCAGAGAATCTTTCATGCCATTTTTTCGGACTGACTTTAAGGCCGTAGAGGGCTCTCTGAAGCTTACATACCTTGCTTTGTTTTTCCAGATCGGAACAGACCAAACCTTCTGGTAACTCCATATATATCTCGTCGTCAAGGTTACCATTTAAAAATGCCGTTTTAACGTCAAGCTGACATGTATCTAAATTTAATTTATTGATTACAGCCAAAGCAGTCCTTATTAAAGTCAGTCTTGACACCGGGGCGTAAGTCTCCGTAAGATCATACTCATTTTTATCTTTAAAACCCCGTATTACCAGCCGTGCTTTGTGTTTCTCACATCCTTGAGCATCAACCTTTTTCTTAAGAACCCATCGGGAATCGATGATATTCGGACGTTTACCATTTACCAGTCCTGCAGGTCTGTTTACCAACTTCCAGACTTGATTCTTTGCCATTAAGTCAAGTTCTTCTTGGATGGCTTGATTCCAGCCTTCTTTATCCACAGCCTTCATTGCTTCTTTATATGAAGCTGGATCTTTATTTATTTCTGCCAGCAAAGAGTGGTAAACTAGATCTTCCGCATAAATGGCATTATTTCCTGACGTTTCAGTATCACCGTTCTTAAAAATTAGGTCTTTTGTTAATTCTTCCCCGAGAGCTAAGCCCGCAAAGCTGACGTCCTTTACACGACTTTCTTGGACCAAGTTGGCCTCCATTGTTTCTATCAGTCTTTTCGGCCTTCCTCTTTTCTGTTGTACCACCGGGGGCGCTTCCTCCGATGACACTGTCTCTTCTCTTTCCTTTTGGAATTTTAAAAACCACTCGTCTAATTTAATATCTACAGTCACATTTTCCCAGTTCTCTATACACAAAACGCTCGTTAAATCTGAGGAACCACCCGTGTACGCGGTACCCTGATCAGACCTTAGATAACACACTTTAGCTTCAAACTCGAGGAGATTTCTACAGCCTTTTACAAAATTATCTAAACATTCACCCGTATTACTTTTGTTTTTCATCGAAAAAGGATTGCAAACTTGGAATAATCATTAATAAATACAGAAATAAATCTGTATCTTTTTGGGTAAGAGGGTGGATTAATAATTCCCATTGTATCTGAATGAATTGTTTGCAGAGGTTGGGATGCTCGTTCGCGTACCGAAGGGAAAGGCAGTTTTTGGGATTTTGTTCTTGAACACACATAACAAGTCTTAATAATATCATCAAATACGGCTTCTTTCAGACTTTTTACTTCCAGATAGTTTTTCTGCAGTTCCCTTAGATACCCCAACAAAGCATGGCCCAGTCTGACATGCCACAGCATGGCCCCGTTGTTATCTTTGAATTTTTCATAATTTTCGCTAAACGGACTTTGAATGTCTTTTATTTCTTCAGTCAGGACTTCCCTGACTTCATGAAATAT
The DNA here is from genome assembly GCF_000648655.2 of Copidosoma floridanum. Next base: position 611,667 of record NW_019380845.1, read on the forward strand.
TCTGTCATTTATTAAAAATATATCTTCAAAACTGTCATTATTTAACTTACCGACCAAGCTCTCTGAATTTTCCGACTTATTATTTAGTTTTATATCTGTAGTTGAATTTTTAGGAATAGTGTGTGCTTTTGACTCAGCCGTCAAGACTTTCTTTCTTTTGTTGTCTGACTTAACAAATTCAACCATTCAATATGGTTTTTCATATATTCCCGATATCCATACATTTTCAGTATTAGGATCGAAAATACTAATCTCCTTGTCATCTAAATAGATCGACAAGCACATATCAGCAAATTTCCGCAGCGACAGTAAATTCCCGATCAAGTCGCGAGCACACACCACTCCCTGCAACTCAACGTCATTATTGCAATTTTTAAGCAGCAAATTTTCCACTCCCTCCGTTTTCAAGTCTGCAGATGAGTCTGAGTTTGCACATTTTATTTTACCAATTTTGTTTCTGTCAATATTTGTAAACAATTTCTCTGACTTTGCAAAGTGATCAGTCGGTCCCGAATCAGCGACAAATTTAATTTTATTTTCTCCACCTGATTCTGAATTATTTACCCTACCTGCAGAGTTTGAAAACATAGTATTGGGGGGCTCGATCAACGTCAGAGACTCACCTTTATTTGACTCTAAAACATCTTGTTTTCTCTTTGTCTTCCAGCCCTGGTCAGAAACTTTCTGCCTTTTGGGATCTTTTTCGTCCCTGATGTTCCAGAGTCCCTTTTCTGCCCAAAGTTTCGAGAATTGGAGCGGCCTCGGCCACCTCGATTTCCTCGACTTCCACGGCCCTGCCTTTTAAAATCCCATAAATCAGACTTATTTTGCTCACCACATCTCGGGCTGCTTCTCTTGTGAGCTGGGATGTCATACACGAACGTGCCACACGTGTAACACTTCTTGATTCCGGTACCTGCCTTCGGACACTCGTCAGCCATATGGTCCCAGTCATCACAGTTGAAGCAGCGGAGACGGTCCTGGGGCCAAGAGGCAGCCAAAGCTGCCCTCGTGGGGCGACCTCCAGTGGCTTCTGCTAGGACTTCTGACTCGACCTTTAACATGTACGACATGAGGTTTTCATATGTCATACCCTTTCCATCTCTGCTTTGCATTTTAAGCGTGAAGTCTGTCACCTGCACGCTAGGTACCGCTCCGATTACGGCAGTATAAAAGGCATCTCGCTTTTCTTCTTCAGAAAAGGGACCAGACGTACTTATAGTCTCATAATTTCTAACCAGTTCCTTAAATTTTTCTTTGAATTTGGCAACCGATTTTTTCTCTTTGTAAAATTTGATTTCATGCAATTTTTTACGAATCGCGGCCGTTGTAGGGGACGTCTCCCCCTTCTTAAGTTCTTTCAGACTTTCCAATATTACAACCGGATCTTGCAGATGAAAAGTTCTTAAATGATATTTTTCTGTTACTCTACTTAATAAAATATCTCTGACTTTTAATTTGTCTTCTTTGGTCATGTCTTCGTTAATAAATTTAGTATTTTTAATCGAAGAATCAATGACATATAATAACTCTTTAGACTGGAGTTCAGACTTAAATTTATCGAGAAAAACTTCGAACTTCATATCTTTAGACAGATGGTAATTGTATATGTGTCGAGTATCACGGCCGAATTTATGTATTTGACTGATGGTTGTCGCGAGAAGTTCCGCGCTGTCTTTTGACAAATTTTTATTTTTTGTGTCATTCAAGAACGTTTTTAATTTGTTTTGCAGACTCACCCATCTTCTGTCGTTGCGAGGAGTTGATGACTGCAGGGGTGCCTCGGTTGACGATTGGGCTTTGGATGACTCGACCCTGTTCACCCGCTCGCCCAACCGGGACAACCTCTGGTCAAAATTGCGCATGACCAGAATTATCTCCTCCCTTGTTCTCTCAGCTTCCTGCCTTTCTTCCTCTGCCTTCCTTGCCCATTTTTCCTCTGTCTTCCTTGCGTCCTCGTTTGCTTTCTCCTGCCTCTCGATCATCTGACTAATCGCGGCCATCATCGAGTCGAACCTAGCCAGCATGATGTTTTCTGAAAAATTTTCATTTTTCTGTTTATCTGCCATGTGCATCTTCGTTTTGCTGACGTTTATCCATTTATAATTGTTTTCAATGGTTTGTACTTTCTTTACTTTAAGTTGGGTATTTTCCGATGTGCGCGACGGGGGAGAGGGGGCTGCTTCGTGTACAGACTCATTTCCGCCTAATTTCTGCCAAACATTTTCACTGTCTACATTTATTTCATCAAGGTTTCGGACTTCTGACATTTCGGACTTTTTCTCATCTGACATTTTAAACACATCGACCGACTTTTCAAATAACCCGGGTTTATTAGGAGCAGGTTCCTCGCATTCCCCGTCTTCCCTGAATAGCTTTTCTGGCAACGTCACTTTGCCTCCCTTTTTACATAGAAATTTAACGATGTATTCGTAATCGTCACTGATCAGGTAATATAAAACAAAAGACGGACATTGTTTTCAGGGAGTCAACTAGAAATCGACCGAACGCAAGCCGAATCTAGTCAACGTGGCCCGAAGCGTGTTCTCGTGCTCGAACACAACGCACGATTGCATGCTGGGCACTCACACTGCCGCGCGCGACGAACACAAGTCTAACGTGACTGTGCGAGTCACACGGAAAAGAATTTCGTCTACACACCTTTGGCGGGAATATCCCTTTGCCTGACACAAGCCATTATTTCTCTCTTATTCACCAACAAGATAGCAGCTTGTTGTCGTCCTTCTGACTTGACTTGGGATGAAATTCCCTGACATATTCTCGACAGAGCATCGATAGTTTGCTCGTCTAAAAGAAAATGTAAACTTTTAAAATATCAGCCTTTTCTGTCTAAATCTGAAAACCGCCTTGAATATTTATTGCCTAGAGTTCAATTAATTAAAAGCACCGGGAAAGGACATATATAATTTTCTGCCGACATACGTTCAAACTTTTCCAGTTCGGACATTTATATAGTAACGCGCACACAACAGTCGAGGCGACAAGCACATGAGACGCGAGAAAGCACGGCAACAAAACACAAACGGCCTTGTAATATATTTTCAGTCAAAAAGCCTCGCGTCATCACGAGAGGGAGAGAGAGAGACCGAACTCTCTCCTCAGCCGCAATATGTTGTCCCCCTCTCGATCCGCCCCGCTCTTGCATGTGCGTGTCGCGCTACCGACGCCACGTATTTCTTGGAGAATGCACAAGAAAACCCCTTTTTACCTGACGTCGTAGCGTCCAACCTAGGCATTACTCAAAAAAACAAAGTGTTGACCTACCGCTGATCTCGGTTCCGGCGTCCAGATTTGCTCTTCTTTCCTCGACTGTCGTCGACAACGCCTGGTCGACAACGGACTTGGCCTGGTCACCAGGGGTCACGCTCTCGGCTGCTTCCTCGATCGGACTCTCTTGTCCATCCTTTGCTGTCTCAGCCCTTTCCGCCATCCTCTCTTTTGTCACACACAAAAAAAATAAATAAGAGATCACGCGCGGTGATGCGAGTCTGGGCCTCGTAACCTGAAGAGGTGTGAGTAAAGGAGGTGCGCGAAATAATAAAACGAGTATTACAAGTTAAACAAAAGTTCATTTAATAAAACTGCCGACCGACGTAGAACACACCAGATACAATTTACAGACTTTACAGACTTACAACCGACTTAACAGACAAAGACAACAAAGCTAGAACCGACGAGAGGTGTAGAAGGCCCGGTGGCTTACACTGTACTGACTACAAGGCCCGCAAGTATCACCTTGCCTGTGGCGCTGTCTTTCACACTATATATACTGCCTATCGAAAAGTCGTACATGCCAACACTTTAAAAGACGAGCACCTCCAAATCCAACGTAACTTAGCGTCTTTTTTATTTTCTACTACCATGGGAAGGCCACAAAAAAGTGGTGGTATTAATGTTTTTGGTGGTAAACATCCCTTTTCTTCTAGGAAAAATATTGCTGTTTCGTTATTGTTAGTCAACTCACTGAACGAATGAAAAAAAAAAGTTTTCAAATTTTAGACGCAAGTGCGGATGTTTGACACTCATTTTGAAAATAATTTATCTGCCTATTTAATAATCCACCACATATTTACTAGTATAATCAAAATTTACTAGTATATAAAAATCGTAGCTCAAACACTGTCGCCGAACAAACACAAACAGACTTGCGCACACACCCATTAACTTATTTCATATACTCTGATGGTGTCACATATACAAAATGTAACTTAGTTTATTTTGTTTTTTACTATTGTTAATTATCTAATAGGTACATTAAAAACTAGTTTAATCAAAAATGTATTTTTACTTTTAATATTTTTTAAGTATACGTACATGTATTCGCTCCGAGCCGATACAGAGGTTGCGCCCCCTCTAGCCAAAATCAGGCAACATTTCTTGCATGTAAACAAACGGTTTAGAACATATATACATACGTATAGCTGCTTGTGATTGGCTGAATAAGACAGCAGGAGAGGATCGTCGTTCTCTCTCTAGCTTGCCAAGTGCCAATCACAAGCAGCTGTACGTATGTATATATGTTCTAAACCGTTTGTTTACATGCAATAAATGTTGCCTGATTTTGGCTAGAGGGAGCGCAACCTCTGCATCGGCTCGGAGCGAATATCATGCATTTAAATAAATACACTGATTTATCTAACTAGACTTCAAGATATCCAAATTTCGACCACAGAATCGTGATTAGCGCATCCCAAAACTCGTAAAATAGTCGGGTAAAATTAGCTGATTCGTGGCCTTAAAACACATAAAATTGCGAACTTCACTTAAAAAATTTTTTTTTGTTAGATAATAACAATACAAGTAATGTATTAGATTTGAACGCCGATTGCTATAGGGAAAGAGGGTTAAAAAAAAATAGTAAGAATCGTCTAAGTCATTTTTTTTGCGATTTACGGAAAAACTATGCATTTGAAAAATAAAGTTTTAATTAAAAAAAAAAATTTTAGTCAAAATTTTGCGACATTTTTCAAATAGTCACATTTCGATCTTTGTGACCCTCCACCATCAGACCGTGAAAGCTCTCTTTCTTAAAATCAATTTTTTTCAGATTTTGGCTGGGTATACTAGTACAGCATTGCAGGATGTTGTAGAGCAACTCTCGATTATCAAAAGTACGGTTGAAAAATTGGTCTACTTTGGCCCAAAACTTTCCCATGGCAATTTTTCGGAAGGACCTTTTTCCAATTTTTTCAAAGTTCTTTAAAAAGCATCTAATTGATCTTGCTAAACTTTGTATGGCTATTGAAGCCTGTAGATCACATATTCTGTCAAAGTTTTAAGTCTTCATATGCAACAGAACAAAAGTTATGGAATTTTGAAAAAATGGCATAAAAAAAATGTTTTTTTTTTGCATTTACTAAAAAACTCGGAGCTCAAAAAAACTTATTAGATTCGTATTTTTATCACACATTTTTTATTTTACCACACTTTATTTTTCAAATGCATAGTTTTTCCATAAATCGCAAAAATGTGATCTAGATGATTCTTATTTTTATTTTTTAACCATCTTGCCCTATTGGGATCGGCGTCCAAACTTAACATGTTATTTGTGTTGTTAATATATGACAAAAAAAATTTTAAAAGCGAAGTTCGCAACTTTATGTTGTGGATTTGCTAACTTTACCCGACTATAAGTATACGGGTTTAGTTTTATGAAATTGGCACCTAGAGAGCGGGACTAGAAGAATCGTAATCGTGCCCGTACTATACGTACCCATTTCCCATAACTTTCATTTTCTGCTTTTCAGGCATGGCTAGCCATCCTGGAAACGGGTGTGCTCTACTGATCGTCCTACAATTATTCGCACGTGGTCAGCATCCTGGCTGTTTTACCGTACTATCCTGCGAAATATATACAACCTTAATTACAACGTAGCCTCTCTATATCCTATCTAACGCGTTTGTCGGGAAAAAATCAGTTTCGTATCATGTATGCATGCTATGCTGCAAAATCTACTATCAATATGCTAGATGCATGCTGTGCTGCACTTGACACACGTACTTGGTCCTGTCCAGATAAGTTATAAGAGTTTTTTCTCCTGCGTGGTAACTAAATTCACAGTCTCTCTGCTGATCAGCTCCCTTGGAACTGCTCATTTTTTCTAGGCTGAAAAGTCGAGTACTCATTATCCTCAGCTGTACAACAGGTAAATTTTACACAATCTTGTACTAAAGTGTGCCTACACGCACGTCCGGTTAAGTAAATTTTGGACTCTCTGTATCTCAGTACTGTCTCTTAAGTCTTAGTGCTTGGTATCAAATGACTACGTAAAGAGTCTTGACAACTTCGAAAAGATATTATCGGCTCACCCTCGAGTAAACATTAAAGATTAATGACATTTGTGTAAGTATACGACCCTATCAATAAGATCCAGGAGCAGACATAAGCAGGGTGAAAGTTGAAGACAGGCATGTGAGAAAAATCAAGGCTTTTATATATTGAACAATTTTGGTACGAAAAATTAGATATGACTGTCACTTCACAGACACTGCACTGTGTAGCTTTTTGTTTGCTACTAAGCTGTAAAGACACAGTAGCTTTGTTCTACAGTAATGTTGCCAATTCCACTAACGAAGCGATTGAAAATATGGTTAATAAATTTCAAGCTTACTGTTTCGAGCCTGTAAATGGCCTCAAGGTTAACTACTTTCACAATGAGCTGATTGTCCAGTATTCGCCTGTCAGTAATAGTGATAGTTTTAAACACGGTAATGTATCTTTTTGCATTTTTGTTCCAGCAGCATAAATCTTCTTTCTTCTATTTATATTTTATTCTGTCTTGTGATAGATGGTTATACAGAGCTATTTTAATATCTTATAGTTTAAATTCTAGATTAAAACAGGTTGAAAAAAAAAATTATTTAAGTGATTAATTGCATTTTATTTGAATACAAATACAAAAATACGTAAAAAGGTACAAGCGATCCTTAAGCATTGCAAATTTTTGTAAATAGTACGTGTATGGTTGTAAAAAATTTCAAGTATTAATCATGAATAACTACAGGAATAATTATTTGTTTTCATTTAAAACGTTAATTACCACTGGTTGTTAATTCACATTACAGAGATTTTTTGGATTTTATGCGCAAAATACGATAGCTTTTTTTTATCTAGCAAGTATTTACATAAAGATTAATATTTATTTCAATTAAAACTGTTGTAAGTTTTATATTATACTCTAATTAAATAAAAACTAATTTTATTCCACTAGAGATAACTGAATAGAAAACTTTTTATGGCATTGAATAAATTCGAAAAAACTCTATTCTCTGTGACTCACCTCTCTAGCTAAACAAGTAGTTATTTATTATCAAATAACATTTTTTCAACTTTTTAACACCAGTCAGTAGCCGAGATGGTGACAGTAACTATAGTAAGAAGAAGAAAGGAAACGTCATGCAGAGAATTAGATCTTTTTTGATGATGATACCCATAGGAATTCAGGTATTTCTGGCAATTAGTTAATCGAAAAATCATTAATAGCCAATGATTTCATTCTAGACAGCCACAGCAATATATTACTTAGTTAATTTTAAAATCACTTTTTCTAGCTACTTTCGGTGCCAATACAGCTGGCTTCTGTCAAGATATTATTAATAAGAAGTATACTTGTAGCAAATGTAGCTATATTCATGTTACTTCTAAGACTGCTACTTTCAGCCAAGAGTTCACGCGGGAAGATTGTCATCGTAAAAGCTCCATCTAAAGAAGTTCATGAACACTTTTATCACCCGTTTGCTGAAACAAAAGGCCCAGAGTCCAATTGGTTAGATAACCCACCGCCTTGGATAGAATGAGTTCATAACACATGCACGAAATTTTTTTTAATATTTCTTGCAGATAACAGAATTTGTAATCGTTTAACAAAAACATTATTAAAAACTGAGAAAATATTTTTGTTCTTATAATGTGGATTTACAATTTGTTCGGTTATTATCTTTTTAGATTGTAAAGTGTTAGTTATGAATAACAAAATAAAGTTTTTGTTGACAAGAATAGTATGTAAGAAGATGTTTCATACTTTAAATTTGAATCTCTTGGATTTAATACTTGTCATTTTTGTCCAGAATACCCAACATAAAATAAATTGCATCAAGGGTAAAAAACTGAAAATTTTCCAAAACAAAGCTCTAAACTAATACATTTAAATGTAAAATATAAAAGGACATATGTTTTTTACTCAAAAAAAGTTGTTTTTTAATACGACAAATACCAACACAGTTTACCTTCGTTACCAATTATGATTTTCAGCTTGTAGTTTGGGTAATACAAAAATATATTCATCCTGACTGCAATAACATAGAAATAAAAAACTTATACGTAAAAGTATTAGTGTACATATTACAAATAAATGAAATATTTCTGAATTGAGAGCAATAATCAGTGTAAAGGTAATTTCGACGTTTTAGTTAGTACAAACTTGGAGTTCATCACGGTTGTAATTTTTTAGGAGTATCTTTTATATTTAGCAGAAATTGATAACAAAAATATTATGGATGGTTATTTTTTACATTATCTTCTGTCCTTTTAACGACTTTAGGACTACTAGTGGTGAAAATTGTAAACGCTACAAGCAGGATAAACGAAGCATATTGCTACACAAACATTACGCAGAAATCTTAAATTGGTTTTTTTTTTTTTTTTTTTTTTTTTTAACTTTTTCGTGATAGAACAACTGATATTATTTAGATATAAGAGTTAACTTGCTGGAGTCAAGGGTATTTTATTTGGTACTATACGTGTTGGAAACAAAAAAAAAACAGATTATTGCTTTGAAAATGTGTAAATTTAAGATCTTGTACGTGCTAAAGTGTACATTTTACTTATTGTACGATGGTTTTCATGCTCATTAAAAATACTTGAAACAATTCCAAAAACATCTTAAACTCTTCTTAAGTACAAGTATAGTGCCATAGTGATTTAATAGTTAATCAATAAATAAATTTCTTGAAACATCCATTCATGTACAAAGAGTAACTTATATAGTAAAAAGTATGATGCCCTTTTAAAAAATATTATTTATTTAATATCTCATTATTTCGTTTATCAACTTATAGTTCAATAATCAATGCCTTATTCGTTTTAATTATAAAAAAATATGAAGTGAAATCCTTAAAGTACGCTAGCTGTATGAATATCACTTGAAACATTTTTTTTCCGAGTAATATTCAGTATTTCTAGTACTTTCATTTTTTGCCACTAGTGGCGCTGAAGCCAGTGAGGACGTAGCGGACACAGAAAGAGCTTCATGAACACAAAGATACACAAGATGTCTAAATGAAATCTTATGTTTTATGCAACGTAATGTGAGACATAATAAGTTAAATAATGTTTATTGTGATTCGTATTAAACAATACATTCACTATGATTATTTGTTTGCTAATATCTTGAGGATCATCACTGTAATCGGCCCAATTTTCTGTATTACCTTAGGTTACAAATCATATTTTGGTCTAAATTAGAATTTATAGAACATTGTTATTTAATTTTAAAATTAAACTATTAAAACGCAATTTCTTGTGATTTTTTTTTTCATTAAATTCTTAACTGAGTTATTTTCCTGTACGTATAGTAAAAATAATTGACTTGAAATATATAGTAACCGTAAATTAAAAAGCTTATTGTAAAAAATATTGTGTAAGCTCGTGTAACTCTGTATAGATACAAAAATGTTTTTTTTTTCTTAATATACATATTTTAAAAAGAAATTAAAATAATCCATTATTAAAATAATCAATCCCGCAAAAAAATAGCATCCAGCGTTGTAAACAACTTTTTTCAGGCCGTTTTGCCAAAGTATTTTTTTTTTGCATTTAGCTGTGGTTTGCAAAAACTATCCATCCGATCTTGCTGAAATTCATTGTGGTTGTTGAAAATAACTATAACCACAACTCTACTCAATTTCAGCTCTTAATATTTATGCAAAAAAGAGTTATTAGTTTTTGAATATTTGCTCAAAAAACAAGGTTTTTTCGCATTTCATGGGGAAACCACTAGACCAATTGGGATTAACTGGGTCTTATTTTGTTCATTTTTTTACACGCATACCTCAATACATTGTTTTTTTAAGGTTTATTTCTCGTTTTTGACGAAAAAAACCGTGTTTTACCATTTTTGCAGTTTTTTTTGAAGCCTTAGAGGAAAATATTTTTTGTTCGATTTTATTACAATCGATTGGCATTCTTTGATTCTCTACAGTGTATTTTTTTCGAGCTAATCTGAATTTTACAAAAAAAAAACTGACGTTTCAGCTAATTTGACCACACTGCAATATGTTTTATTTTACTAAGCAAATGTAACGTATCTTTTTTAAATCCTGCAATACATGCGTGTAAGTTAGAAATGCAATAAAAAGAAAAATTCGTTATACCTACAGCGTTCTTTGTGATAGTCTTATTCTATTTGAAAAATTATCTACTAGCACAATATTAAACCTTGCATGAAACGTTAAACATAAGTTCAAAGCTTAATATTAATGTATTAATAATAATGTATTATTTACGATGGTCAAATAATACAACTATTCAGCATTATGCCACATAAGTATATTACGTAGACGCAGTAGATATGGGTGATGTATTCAATGGAAGCAGTCATTATAACGGTATCTTGGTCCAGATATTCGATGTTGGTCAAGGTTTCTCCAGCTTGAAGTAGGTATACTAAGAAAACAGCAAGTAAGACAAAAAGCTATTAGTTTTGAGATTTCATTCTTGTTTATACAGATTGGGCAATAGCTGCACACTATCTAGGACAAGAAGCTTGTTAGTATCGAACGTATGATGAAAGTTTTGACAAATGATACTTCAATAAATGTTTTTTTTTTTAATTTTTATAAAAATGACAAACTTTACCATGAACTGGCGATAACAATACCCAAATTTACGTATTTTTGCGTAATTAATACATAAAAGAGGTAGCATATAATTTTGAAATATTAATTGCATAACGATAACGATCTCAAAATATATTTTTAACCAATGCCTCCAAAAAATGAGTGAATGTATAAAGATAGTACGTGTATACGTTGTACATGTATCAAGTAAAATTCATCTTTAAGACACAAAAAATTTGTACACGTTGTGCAAGAGTTAAAATTACTGGCATATGCAGAAACATGTGTAATTCATAAATATTTTCTCAAACGGTCAGTTAATATATATGCACACTAAGAAAAGTGGTGCTAGACAAAGTATTATACCTATACTAAAAATAACCATATTTTTTAGGAAAGTTCAGACATACTCACCTGATGACGTAAAGTATTACGTTTATAGTAATTTTTATTACATTTTTAATAATTATTATTATGCAGCAGCCCTACCCAAATTATACACACCATAATAAGAATTACTATGTCTAACATAGTAAAAATTGTGGTGGTATAATTTTTACTACACAGCATAGAAAATTTTATTGTATTTATTTTCAAACGTTCCATTTTCTAAAGTAGAATTTTCTAAGGCATAGTAAAATTTCTAATTACACTACATTGCTATTCAGTACAGTAAAAATTGCTATACAGAATTCTTATTTTTATTTATTTCTTAAGAAAATTTGTCAATTTTTGTCATGGATCTTTAGTCTACTTGCCATCGAAAAGGACATGGATGGGTTTAAGAGTGCTTATATAGAAGTGCTGCCATCTACATATGCGCCAATTGATACGATGATAAGTGTTTTAATATTGCTTGTACACCTTTTAGAGTCATATTAGATTTCTGACTTATTAATAAAAGCATTAGAATCATTTTCCAATATTCGCCGTGTTAAGCGACAAGTAGCGCCACCCTGATGGTTGGAAGCTGAACCAATTCTACTACTAAGTATGTAGTTCAAACGGTATTGGCAGCAAACAATAGTAAACAAAAACGTGAATTTTTTTGTCTTAAAATAAGTAAGCAAAAGCCTCAGCGCTTTCCTTGTAGTGTGTCTAGCTGCAATGATAATTCAAGTGTAAATGAAATTATTTTTCATAGTATACCGAAAAATAGTAGTATACTTAATTGAAGATAATAAATCAAGGCATACAACATAACCAAAAAAGTCACTACTTCAACATTTGTTTGCAGGAAACATTTCAAGAAAGACAACCATTTTTGAAGTAATTTGATTATAATGTATGATATATCTTAAGTGAAAATTAAATCAATATATATCAAACATACACTGAGAAAAGTGGTGTTAAAAAAGCTTTACAACTGTAGTAAAAATTACTATATTCCATAGAAAAGCTATGAGACATACTCACCATGTTATAAAAATTACTATGCTACGTAGTAAAACCAAATTATATCAAAATTTGATATTCGGCATGGTAATTTTGTCTTGGTGCAGAAATGATTTTTATGTTGAAGAGAAGAAAAATGTATATCTATATTGTATATGCACAGGGATGAATATGTACGTAATTATCAAAAAATTAAGATATACGCAAATTATATAAATACAGATATTTTTTATTCTTAAATAGAACTGATTCTGATGTATTTTTAAGGAGGTTTGGGAATATCATTCAGATAGGTGAGGAATGGGGGGGTCCCTCCTGTCCACGCAGATGTGCCCCCTTTACCACGCATCTTCTCTTGTACTCTACAAACTTCAAACTGTACGACTGTAATTGATTATATTTTTAGAAAATGCCTGGCGAGTCATGATTTTTTTTGTTGAGCATCTGCCTTTTGTACTACAGCATCTGTAAAAACGTTTTTTTTAATTTAACACATTTATAATGTGCCCTAATTTTTAATTAAAAGGGTACTTAACCTTGTTCTCTCATAAGAGACCGTGTTAACTTGTCAATATTTAATAGTTATTTTCTCGAAAATCTCGCCAGGTGAAAAATCTGAAAAAGTTCATGTGCAGTCCTGGTATGCTCAAATATAGCATACATTTTTTTGGCACGATTCTACATTTTAAGCTTTTCTCCTAAATTTCCTTAAATAATCTTTTTTTCATCAGAATTTGAAAGCTACTCGGCTTATCTTAAGCTTATTTCATTTATAAATGCCGTATCTATAATCTTAAATAAGTATTTATGGATAAAATTAGCGTCATTTTTCATTAGAAAAAAGTCATTTTTCCTTCTTATTTAATCTTGAAATGTTCTCAACCTGGGTTTTTAAAATAAATTATTGTAAAAACCAGTAGACAGTTTGTGCTTGAGAACTTCAGTATAAAGTCTTACTGATATAAAATAATATGGCAGGCAATGTAATTATCAGTACAAATATATCTTCTATGAAACAGTATTGTGTACGAAGGTGGTGCAATCATCTTTGGAATGAGTATATCTACGTTAATTGTAGCTCCGTTTAGTTTCAGAGATATTTAAACCCAAAGTTGATTATTTTGATGAATATTTCAATGGTGTGAGGAAAAAAAAAATCAATGCCACGTTGCATAGGTAAGGATGAGTTTAGATGGAGTCTGGTAGTCTGCCAGTCTGTAGCTTCCATCGCCTTCGCACTTTCATCGAAATTTTTGTGACAGTTGTGGTCAGGTTTTAGATAATTTTTGATACACATACTGCATAACTTCTGCCATTGCCTCGCCTAATCCACTCCATGTCATAAGATACTACAATATTTACTATCTTACCACAAGCTTTGTCGAAAAATTCATAATCTTCTTCAACAAGTCAACTTGAGGATGGATGTTTTTGACAACTTCAGTTGCCCTGTTGATGCAAATAAAAACAACAAATAATATGGAATAATAAGGAAGTATTAGTGACAGTTCTTTGAGTTAGGATAAAAACATGATATAGAAAATTAAAAAGGCAGAAAATCTCACATTGGAAATCCAAAAGTATAAGGGTGAGATTACATGGAGTCAGAAAGTCTGCAGACCACTACACTCTCTCGATCATGTGATCGTACCTTACTCTCACTCTAGTCGTCTGTAATGGGAGCGAGTCTGGCAGTCTGCAGACTGACAGACTCCATGTAATCTCACCCTAAGGTTCTTGCATTAAAACAAAAAATTTAAATGAATATGCGTCATTTCCTAATGATTGGTTACGAGTTTGTGTAATTTGCGTTGATTAATCTACATAAAGGTCATTGGAACTGGGGGGGGGGGTCCGGTTAGTGGATGGTCTGAGGTTGAAACTGAACAAAAGCCCAAAAATTGTCTACGAATTGGACGTCTATAGCAAAAATATCTTTACGAGCAAAAAAATTATTAAGTATAGATGTTCAAAAAGTAAAAACATTACTGGCTATATAAACTGTCGCATAGCGGACAACTCAATTTTATGATGGAACAAATCATTCGATAAATTTTAAAATGGAACAAAAAAATACCTCCTGTTAGTGGAACATATATCGGATACACGTTCAAAAAGTATAGTGACTAAGCTAACGAAACAAATAAAAACAAACGTCAAGACAGTATAACAACACATGAACTAGATTCTTTCGTTACAACGACTCCATTCTATATTACGAGTGTCCATAAAGTTGACTGCGACAATATGTAAGTTTTACTGCTGCTTCTTAAATTAATAACAGATGATACTGGTAGTTCATATTTTTAACTGTACGTCACTGTCGAAGAAACCATGCACGTATCAAAGTCAATAAGGTAGGCGCCTACATTACTTATGAAACAAGCATTTGCGATCGCAAGTTAAAAAAAGTCAAGTATTCATAAAAAATATGCACAACAGAGATCCCTTAATATTGTTATTTAAGTAACATACAACCTTAATGCAGACTACATTCGTTGCGTATTTTTTATAATTAATTAATATTGATGATGTACAGAGAGAGAGCGAGAGAGAGAGAGAGAGAGAGAGAGAGAAATATGCATCTAAATTTAAAGGTACTTATGGTACTACTCTATAAACTTGTCAGCATCCTTTGATCCAGCACACAATAGTAGAGTTGTTCCGTTGTTCGAGGCCATCAAGGTCTTCGACGAATATGCTGAGGAAAAGAAATGCTGCAACTCGTGATTCCGTCTTTTTAATAGTAATTTCGTTTTACATTTTAAAACGAGTGAGTGTATATAGGCGTGGTGGAAAATGGGGTAAGAGGTATCGATCGATAAGGAATTAATAATCCGACATGTTGTTGTTGCATCGATGAACTCTTAAGTACAATAGTACGTTTTGGTTGAGATCTTTGTATTGATCCGAACGAGTGATCAGTTTGATGAAGTTGAATCTCTTTGTACACTTTTGTATAGAAAAATAGGTTATTTATTTTCAAGTAGGATTTAGATACAGACTAATGACTCAAACGTTAAAACAACGTTTTTACAATGTCATACAATACGTCAAGAAATTAAAATTTCTCAAAGATTTGAGAAATTACCTTGTTTGATTATGAAACCTTATTCTTGTACAGAAGAAAAATATTAAACCTCTCACATTTTTTATCGTAATAAGAAGAAAACAACTTTTTTCATTGCACCTCCATAGTGAGACAATTTTACGTTTTTTTAAAAATTATTACAGAAAAAAGTATTTATATTAGTAGGAACATTGATGAAGTTAAATTAAAAAGTTATTGAATTTCTTTAAACATCATAGATTCTTAGGTAAGAATTAGCCTCTGTCCAACAATATGGATATCTACTGTTGTCTGCCTCATTGATGTAGCAGCAAATTCCATGCAACAACTGTAATGTCCACAAGGGACAAACGCAGTTGGAGGCGGGCTAGTTAGGCATATCACGCACCATGGAATCCTAAGACCAGTAGTTATAAAAATAATTATGTACTTTTCCATGATTATCAATTAAAAATTTATGTATCGATTATGTATGTGATTGCAGGATAAAATTTTAACAACTATTTCCAACTGTTTTTCATGAAAATGTGTTATTGTAGTTGAATGTCACTGCAAAAGTAGAAGTAGAAACTACTGCGAAACACGAACAAATGTACGTAAGCGACGTATATGTACAGTTTGTAATGTCACTGTATTAACGATCTACTAACTCAGTGAAATGATTTTATATTTTGCAGTCTTACCATTGAGTCCTGCAGCAGCGTTTCGTTCATTAGGACTAGTGAAGGGAGTGAGCAGCAGAACGCGGGACAGTAGCTGATGGGCTGTCACGATTCATAAGAATAACAAAGGGTTTCACCCGTTGTTTGTTGCAAAGTATATATGTATAGATATATATGCCTTGTAGATTTTGCAACAAATGGCGGTGGTTCCCACCTGAAAAATAAAGACGGAATTCCATGTGTTATTACTTCTGTAATACCTTCAGGAAAGCCATGTGGCATTACATATGGTTTTATGTATGGCATTACTTAAAGGGTTTTACCTTGGTAATGCCATATGTAATTCCATTTGAAAAAACACGTAGAATTACAAATTGGAAGAAGGAAAAAAATTTTGTCATCTAGAAATAACTGCAGAATACTGTAATGCGTCATTTACTGTTAACAATTAGTGTTAACATCAGGATGATAACTCCAAAACAAGGGGATTCAAGTTACATTTCAGGAATAAAAAAAAAAAATTGAAAAATTAAATGTTTTTATATAGAAGTAAGATCAGCTGAACCCCATTGTTTTAGAGTTATCATCCCCATGGTAAGACAAATTGCCAACTGCAAATAACTTATCATAGTATTTTGCAGTTATTTCTAGATGATAAAAATTTTTTCTTTTTCCAATTAGTAATTCCATGTGTTTTTCCATATGGAATTACATATGGCATCACTAAGCTAAAACCCTGTATGTAAAACCATGTGTAATGCCATATGGCTTTCTTGAAAGTATTACAGAAGTAATTCTACATAGAATTCCGACATTTTTTTTCAGGTGGGTTATGCTGCTCACTCCCTTGAAGCTCACTAATTAGGACGGTGTTGCTGCTGAATCAGCACCTGAATTCGCTCTTCACGAGGACGCAATCTTTTCTCTTCGAGTACACCTTGATTTACTTGTCCATTAGCCGAAACTTCGAGAGCACGAGCTCTGTGGCGATTGGCACCTCTTACTTCTCTGTTGTTTCCATGACGAGGAGAAAATTGATGGGCTAGACCAGGTCGTTCCTCGACAGCTTGATGTGCAACTTCTACTTCAGGATTTTGCCTGTGCCCCCCTAGTTCCATTTGAAGATCTTCATTTTCTAAAAATAGACCAAAGAAGAAAGTTGTTTCACATTTTAATAACGTCTGGAGACAACTCGAGTTATTTATTGACTTTCATAATGAAAATCCGCCTCTCGCAGTTTCATGTTTTACTGTACATGACCTAAGTTATAATTACCCTACCGTGAACCGTCAAATATAAAACCATCTGCTTCGGGATCAATCAAAACCTCTGCAAAAAAAAGTGTACTCAGTGTGACGTAAGTCATTAAATAATGTAAGTATAAAAAAAAACCAAGCTTGTGGATCATTTACCAAATCCTCCTCGTATCTCATTCGTAATTTATCATCCACTCACTGAATCTCTGCGGTGTCCCAGGCAGAAATTCTGTGGTTATTCAAACGCTGCCTTGCAGGTTATTAACGATAGTAAACAGCTCTTGTTAACAAATGGCTGACGCCTCGACGGCTCGACTTACCCTATAAAAAATATCAGTGCTGGAATCAGTCGTAAACTACATCGTTGATTCTCCGTTCATTCCATGTTGAATCAATGCTGATTCAGCAGTGAATCGGCGTTTTTTGAAAACAATAATAGTAATTAACTATAAAACAGTGCATTTTTCATGTTAGTATTGCAATTTTTAACTAAAACAGATTATTCTTAAGCTTACAACCAGTTACAACAACATGATATGCAGTTGATAATAAATCAACGTTGATTCAACGCTGAATCAGCATTGATTCAACATGGAATAAACGCAGAATCAATGATGTAATTTACGACTGATTTCAGCGTTGATTCATCTCTGATATTTTAAATAGGGTAGTCTTAAAAACATCTGCTACCGCACTATCCTGAATGAAAAAGATTTCGCTTGCGAAAAAATTTTGTTTTATGATAATTTTTGGAAACGTAATATTTATATTTAGAGCTTCATGTAAGACTGATATATTTATTGCATACGAATGAAATTCTATGAGTATAGCCTTCGACCCATCACCCGAAAGTAGCTAGCGTGAAGAGCTTCTACTGCGTTTGTTGTTCGGCTTTGTAGGCCAAATATGCTGAAATTATCTGGAGTTACTTGTACAATCTACTGTCTGTTAAAATACACCCTAAATGGTTCTAATATTCTACGTGCATTTACAGAACTTTTTAACCAAATGGTTTGCTCTGCTTGAATTACCTCCACTGCTGGTAAGAACGGCAAATATCTTCGCAACAGAAGATCAATTTCCGGATTTTCTCGCATCACAATTTCCAAACCCAATAGGCGTATCATATGATAAATTGCCTGTGAAAAATAAAAAAATATTCACATTTATTACAGATACACAATCTATTATCAAAAATAATTGATACAGAGTAATATTTTGGTAAATGTTAGTACGTACTCTGCTGTAGTGCGTGTTACATCCAGCTAAACGAGCTCTAGGGTAAACATCTCGGCACGCTTGTCTCAGAGTAGTTCCGAAGTCAATGAGAATGACATTAATTCTAGTGTAACGATTACTATCAAAAAACGCATTTATGCAAGCAAAATAAGCAGCTCTTCGGCTCACGTGGCTGCCCCCATCTGCTTCCATGAGATTTGCTGAACGCATCCAACCTCTGTTGTAATCCAAAATGCCTCCGTCATGGACGCGATTAATTACCTCAGCTAATTCCAACATGCTACGAGGATTTGAAGGAAATAGTAATCACCGCCACCGCAACATACTTGTACGAATCGACGCAAAGACAAAAATGGCACCTGCTTCGGGATGCCTGAAATGAAGCACAAACATAACATAAAAGTTATCATAAATGACATGTTATTAATGACTTAACTTTGTAAAAAACTTACAGCAATGCCATTGTGTCGTAAAAGGCGCTGAGCTGATGCGAATGTGTGGTCAGAGCTTCTCGCAATGCTTCGCGAAAAAGAGCCACAAAGTTATTGTTTTCTTGTATGGGACACATTGGGAAAATCATAACAATTTCGTCCAAATTAATTTCACAGATTCGCGCTGTTGCTGGTCAAATAGCATGGTTTAAACACGTACGATAATTAGAATACAAATGAGAAACATTTAACAATTGATACAAAGTGTATTAATCTTAACTTTCTTTTTTATCAGAAAAGATAAGTTTCATAAATACACCTAATTATTTATTTTATTTATATGAAACTTGTCAGCAAATTTCTAGAAGCATCAGTGTTTCACTTTAATTTTTAAAGTGGGCATCTAATTACACAAAAAATTTATTAAAGCCGAAAGAATTAATGTATGCGGGTAGTATGATTATTAACTCTCAAACAAAATGTATCGTAGGTTAATTATGCATTGTGTCTCATTAAAGTACATGGCCATATCCAGATAGATACATAATTTTAATCATATTGGATAGCCAAACTATGCTTCTTGGAGACGTTTCTATACGTTTTCTAACTATACAAAGCTGGAAATCGATTCAGATAGAATTACCTTATCGAGGAGGCTATTCATTTAAAGTGGTATGTTAATACAAAACATTTGCGGAAGTATCACTGAAATATGAATAATTTATTTCTCATATTTGATAATTTCTCTACGAAGAATGAAAAAAAGATTTCGTACTTTTATAAGAATAACTTGTACAGAAAATCGATTTAGATTCATTTTGACGCCGTGAAGATAAAAAGCAGTATTTGAGGTTAGTTGGTATGAGGACCCTACAATTTGACACATGGCGTACTGTAGATAAGAGAAAACTACCTACACCAAGTATACCTATATATATATTATATAGTAGGTAAAACATGGCGGTTCTGGCACCCCCCAGCTCCCCCCCTGAGGTGGTGGTGGGGGGGAGAAGCTGATCGGGCGGTGGGAGGAGAGGCTGATCGGGTGGTAACGTCAGGGGAAGGGGCCTCTTCCGGATGCTGTGACGTTGGATGGTATTGACGGCTCTCTTCCTTTCCAACCGCGAATCGAGCTCCGACGTCATCAAGATGGGTCCGAAAGGTGTAGGTGACAAGCCCAACGTACAGCGCGAGAGGAAGATGATCAAGCATGAACGTGTATTTCTTATCAGTGGATGTAGCGGATCACGTATCCCGTTTAGCTGCGACCAACGTTGGCTTACTCGACACAGTACCTTGCCAAGGAATTCAGCTAGCTTATGAATTTAAGTTTGAGATTTTTAGGATAGTATGTAAATGGGTTTCAATAATAACAAAACTTTAAATTTAATACACATATATTTTTGGTAGCTTCAAAAAAATACACAAGAATTTCATGGTTATTAATTTTTTTTTTTTTCAATATATCATACTCATCTTTATTTGGATAAGAGCGAATATTTTCGGAATAATAATTTCCCTTCACTTTTGGTTGAGATGCCTCAACGTGCTTTTCTAAAAGAGGTTTTCGGCTATTTTTATCTTCCTCCTCCTCCTCCTTACTGAGGCTCTCATATTTTGGTTTGCTGAAGATCGGACCCATGATGTTGTTGTTGACTGCTCAATCGTCACAGGATAACTGAAGCAATACGCAAATTCTCATCAGCTTATAAGACGGCGCTAATTTCTTTGTACTACCACACGGCAAGATGTACTTTAATTTTTTGATCTTCAATTTTATGCTTACTTTGTTCTTTTTTTTTTTGCCTACACACGGTCATCGTTTTTGACACCAACATTAGTATTAGTTCCAGAGTCACTATCAGTATCAGTATCATTAGCATTAATTCCATCAACAGTATCCCAACTGGGAAGAGTCTTAGAAAATTTCTTCTTATAACTATTAAGCGCGTCTAAAAAACATTCTGAGTCTGGTTCAATGCTACTTTCCACCAAAGAGCAAAGCCACAATTTTATTTGATGAGCCTTACTAAGTGCGCAATATTGCTTTCTACGTAGACTTTTTTGTACATCATGAGTACCAACATTAACGCCTTTGTTGAATATCCCATATTAAGAATGTGACGCGATGGCACCATATACTGCTGAATGTTAATCACAGTACACCCTATGGTCGATTCCAAATTAGTGGCTGTATTATCTTCAGAAACGTAAATTCGATGTGCATTTTTTTCTACAGTGTACAAATGTTGCTGTAACTTTCTAATGGAACAATTACCCTCGAACCAGCGAAGTCCATGCACACGCTTCGACTGAAAGTCGTTGTTTTGGCGCACATCCATAGGTAAGGTGGAAAAATTGCACGGGGGCCGCACAATCCAATGACTGATCGCTGGTCTCATAAGCGACACCACAGCCACTTCTTTTGGTAAAAACTGTTGAGAAGCGTCCAGAAAACCTTTAATCTCAATAACATAATCCTCGTGAAAATCCATTTTTATTTTGCAGCTCAAAAGCGTCGTACTAACTGCGATATAAACGCGAATCCGTCGCGTTTGATGATGCGTGATGAACTAAGCAGCACTCTCTATCGAAATTAGTTTCTATACACGTTAGTGTAGGCACTGCGCAAGTGTGCCTAGTTTTGAGGAAAAGGCTACATAAATAATAACAAAAATATAATTCAATACATTCATTTATGACATAATTTCAAAAAAAATACAGTTTTATTGAGTTTTTTTTATTATACATCTTCTTTAACATCAGTAACATCTTCCCATTCCATATAAAAGTAGAATTTTTTCATTCGTTTGACATTGTGGGTGGCTCACATAGATCTATACGCACCATTATGGTGAGAACATGCAGTAGCTAATGTTGGGAGTTCAAACTCTGGATGATCAACCATATCATTAACTTGAAAATTAAACCTTTCGAGACACCTTTTCTTCACTTTTCCAATTACAAAAATCTTCTTAGCATCTTTGAGATTCTCCCGAAGAACATTGCCAATTTCTGTGTAGTCGATAACACCTTATTGCCAATCTAATCCATGATAGGATAGCTCAAGTCATACATTTTCACGTGTGTATTTATCATATAGTTTGCGCCAAGGGAATGGCGGTTTGAAGAGAAATACTTGAGGCTCATCATCTCCATGAAGTGGAAGAATCGCCAACTCTTTAAGCACATAATCGTTGCCAGGCTTCTTAAAGCCCTGCATATCCACCATGTACTCCATCATGATAAAGACTGACTTCACTGCTAGTATTTTTTTTTCTAATTTTATTTACGTGCTTAAACAAGTTTTCTCACGTCACTACTAATGGGATTGTACTCTACGATGCGATCGTGTAGAATGAGACAGTAAGCAGATACATTTTCCGGGAAACTCTCTCGTGCTTCAAACTTCAAGCGCACGTCCACTGGCGCGCTTTTCAAAGCTTCATTCTGCTTAGAGCAGTCAATTAAAATAAGAGGCATGTGTGTGATAAAATCTTTTTTATTCAGCATAGGTTCTGGTTCTTTCCCGTAATAGGTGGCTTGAAAATTCTTATACATATCATATAATGTTGAAAACTGATTTTTATTAATATCAAGATTAAGATTTCCATAAGGACAGTACTATGCGTTTAAGAAAAGCTTAACATTACTGATATTACAGTGATCAAAGAGACTGGCATTAGAAGGAGGATCATTTTTTCGCTTATTCTAAAAGCCCAAAATAACAAAACGAGGCTTTTCCAACTGATTGGAAGTTTTGACAGTCCACATATGCCTAGAAGTTTTTGGCAAATGAGGATACTCATACAACTCCCAAGTGTGGAAACTCATAGAAATAGGCTTGTCTTTTGCAATAACATCAAGCAAACAAATTTTTCGTCTGTCTGATGCAGTTATGTAAGGCACAAGCCACTCAATCTAAGTCAATTTAAGCTTATACTTTTCGAAACTTTGATTTTCAGGTACTTGTATAACGGCGCTAACATCATCTTTTGATCTTGTGAGAATTAATTCATGTTTTGCATTAACCATAACTTTGCGATAGTCCTCAGCGAAACCAAATATCATACTTAAAGGTATTGACACTTCAAAATAAGAATAATCATTGATAATAGATTTTTTCTCTTCAATGTCTATCCAACCAGCATTTTCAAGCATTAAACTCTGACTGGGAGAGAAAGATATCCATCCTTTCATGAAAGTTGTCAATCCAACATTCTTACACCGATCAATTTCCATACCATTTAGTTCATATAGTATTTCTTTAAACAGATGGCAGATGGCGTTATTAACTAGCTTTGTTTTCTCAAGAGATTTATTATCTCCAGTTGTTATACGTCCAGAAATACGTAGGGAACTTTGAAAGGATAAAAGACATAAATCTTGATGTTGAATTAAGATGCGAATTTCATCACTGCTATTAAATGCTGATGCAATGTGGGGTCGATACGCATGAATTTCGTAGTGTGCAACCAACTCATCAAACACGATGCCTGACTGAATCTCGAGAATCTTTTCCATGACAACTTTTTCTCGTTCGCAGGCAGCAAAAAAAAGCACAAGTTATTTGCCACCAAGAGCTCTTACTTTTAGGCCTAAGTTTTTTAAGAACTGCACGTTGTGACGTATTAACGCTTTGAGCGTTCGTCGACGACTGATCCGTCTCATCCATTTTGGTTTATTCTTATAGCTTCGTCCAATTTTGTTGTCTCGTGGATGACTATTCGTCCTCACCCTCGTTAATTTGTTTTCATAGCCTCGTCCAACTTTACTATTGTTGTACACTATGCCCATTTCAGTTGAGTTGTTTTAAGTGTAGTCTTGTATTTATAACTTCTCCACGAAAATAAATCAAGTTACCTTCCTGATCAACAATGCGTACTTGAAGATGATCTATAATTTTTACAGCAACGGGTAAATAAATGATTTGCGATGGAACTTCGACAATCTTGTATCCCGGTGGTACAGCAGGGAAAAACTCGTGGATGGTATGAACTTTTTCTCCGTTCATATAGGCTCCACTAGTGATATTACACTCAACTCTCAATGTGTTAACCTTGAGAATAGCAACAGGTAAATCTGAGATGTGAGTACTGGTATCTCTAAGAATTCGTTCAGTAAAGCCTAAAAGACGGGCTATAGAATCTTTTGGCCTGAAGTCAATAGTATGACTACAGGTTATCACACTGTGAAGAGTATTATTGTTTGGTTTGATGCTAATAGCTATATCGTCGGGTTGTAACACGTTGATCAGAAATGACTCAATATCTTGAATTTCGTAGCTGCCAGTTGGAAAAACAACCACTTGATCGCCTACGTAAAATTCATTATTACCCTCGTCGATTTTTGGAATTGGATTGAAACTTAGGAGTTCTACTAGACTAATAACGTAGTTATGTGCTGGTGACAACTCGATAGGTCGAAAATATTGTGCTTCAAGAATAGATGATGTTCCTGATAAACTTAATGTCAATGATTCTTCCATGACAGTTTGTCAATGACTAACGTTACTTGAGTATTGGGATACATTTATATTGGCTGATAATGGAGTTTTTTTACAAAGAAAGCTCAAGCAAAGATGGCCGCAGTTGTATGTACCAAAATCTTGGAACCTTTCATAATTATATTTGAAACATCTAACATCAAGATATAGCAGTAGATCAATCGGTGGCTGTAGGTCACCAAAACTGTCGAAATACGTCACGTTATTACCTCGCTTTCTATAGGCAACCCAGTGAGTACCAGGACCATCCTTATCATCGAGATTGACTATTGCTGATTCGGAAAAACGTGGGCCATCGGCTGGCAAAGCATTTCTCATGAAAACTCCACGGACATGCGGTATTTTCAAAATTTTTGGATACTTGATGAGGTCTGTGAGAGCTTGGTAAGGCAGGTTTACGTAGAAATTTTTTTTTTCCATCTTTAAAGCCTTTTCCAAGTCTTAAATGTAGACCTAAGCCGTTTTTATGTGGTTTTAAAAATAGCCCCTTTCCAAGTAAGAGTGCTTCCATTTCTTTATTATGCCTGTCACTCTCCTCTAGATGTTTTCGAGCAACTTTAGCATCAATAATAGCCTTGACAACTCCAGTTACACCATTAGTGATAGTGCCTATAGCACTTAGGCCAGCAAATGCAGGAATAAGGTATGGTAGGAATCCTCCAGTTTTCTGCGGGATAGGCGATACTCGAGGTATTCCAATATTTTTCCTACCACCAGCTTTTTTCACAGCATCCTGCACTCCTTATAACGCCGAACTTATAGCTTTTCGAGCACTATAATTAGGAATCATGGACTTTAAAGCACTTCGAATCAAGCTTTTAAAAGTAGTTTTCTTCGGTTTCATTTTGTTCTTACTCACTTTACTAGAATTCGTACTAGGGAATGCTCTTATGCCAAGTTTGGATTTCAATTTCATGGCACTGGTAATAGTAAAAGCAGCAGCTTTTTCCCCCAAACTAGCGTCTGTGGCTTTGAATCTTTGCCACGCCTTTTCAGCGAGAATTTTGTCAGCGGTGTTTCTTGCTGTAATATTTTTCCGATCCTGAGAATAGGCTATATCGTGTTGCTTGCACGCCTGATCCAATGGATTGATACCCGGATCTCTGCGAGCTAATCTCTTGGTTAGTTTAGTGCCCGGTCCACAATATTGATATCCTGGTACGTGCAGCTCTATACGCAGTGTACTGATAAGTGTGTTTATAATTCCACAGCCTTTGCGATGATGAATGATCATTACTTTCCAAGTGCTTAACGATGAATAAGCTCGAAAATATATGTAGAGCACTATTTATAGTTTCATATTACAGCATGCAGTCATCACGAGCTCCGGGGAACAGAATATTTAACTTCCTATCATTAATTCCAACAGACTGATATGCAAGATTAGGAAATACGATGACAGATGAGTTTCAAAATATAAAGGCAAACCATTTACAGTATCATGTTTCAGTCTCAGTTGAGTCAGAATATAGTAAACATGAGCTTCGTAGATCAGAATATAAAACTTACTGTCGTGAATTTCGACGGAATCGTTAAGCAAGATAAGAAAATCCAACGCCATGGTGATTTGCTACCTGATATGATAACAGCTGTTCTTTGTGGTCCGTCAAACTGTGGAAAAACAAACAGCTTACTGGCTTTAATCACTCACCCCAACAGATTGAGATTTGAGAATGTTTATCTATACTCAAAGTCGCTGAATCAGCCAAAGTATAAGTTTCTAGAACAACTGCTGGAGCCCATAGATGGTGTAAAGTATTTTTCATACAGCGATCATGAATCAGTCATATCTCCGGATAAGGCACTACCTAACTCTATAATGATATTTGACGACATTGCCGGTGAAAAACAAGATAATGTGAAAGCCTTTTTCTGCATGGGACGTCACAAAAGCGTTGACTGCTTCTATCTATGCCAATCCTATGCTCAAATTCCAAAGCACTTAGTCAGAGATAATTTAAACCTTTTAGTAACATTTCGACAAGATAACATGAATTTGAAGCACATCTATAATGATCATGTTAATACTGATATGACGTACAATGAATTCAAAAAATTATGTGTAAACTGTTGGAGAGTTGGAAAAAATGGATTGGTCGTAATAGACAAGGAAAGAGATGTTGATAATGGTAGATATAGGAAAAAATTTGATTCTTTTGCTATAAATATTACTCATGCTTATTAAGTACGTATTGGTTCTTGTTAACCATTAAGCGATCAACATTGACACTTTTCGTGAGGAAAAAGACGTTCTTTGGCAAGTTGAAAAAGCTAGAGAAGCTGTTCGACGTAAGCATCGATTGTTAAAGTCAGGAAGAGAAAATTTTGAAAAGCAGATTGGAGAGACTTTAAAGCCTATTACTGATCCACTTCTTAAAATTTTCGATGACACAAAGAAAGTCAAAAACGTGCCACTTAGCTCTGAATCTTTACTTAAAAAACGCTTCAAGCCTTTTGAGTCAAAAATTAATAATACCGATGCATCAATGTTCCAATTAGCTAATAGTAACAGTGATGATGAAGAAGATACTTTTTCGTCGAATGATACTATCAAAGACTATGATACCGTTGTTGAAAAAAGTGATGATGATGATTCAGCGCATAACATCGATAAAAATGAACCTATAAATCCATACTTAAAAATACTTGATTGAAAGGAGTCAGAAGTCAGAACTGGATCGAATTTATGGAATAAGAAAGGAAAAAAACGGACAACGTATACTTGGTGATTCGCCTATATATTTCAAAAATAATCAAATTCAAAGAAAGGATCTAAGATATCCAAAGACTGATGTATTAATGGAGTTACTTATAAAAAAGCATCCTGATAAAAAGCACATGACACCAAATAATTTAGTTAAATACAAACAATTCTTGGAAACGTCAAGTGCGCATGAAAGAAAATTTGACAAAAATGAGACGATTCGTCCATACAATAGTAATAAATTCAATAATGTTATTCCCCCATTATTTAATCTCACTCAAATTAAGAAGAAAGGTAGGTCCATACCTTCATTTAAAATTGCTAGGCTGAACATGCAAATGGACTACGTTTACTGGGACGACCCTAACGAGCTGGTCAATCGGCTAAGATTACCAGTGGCAGAAAAATCAGCCGGTAATCCTAGTCACACTAATGAAATAAATTGAATTGTTGAGGAGCTTCGTGAAGCTAATATTATATATTGAGCATCGTTATCAATTCTACTTCAGTGTAAAAATAAGCATCGACGTATTTGGACGTGGATCAGCTAAGTCGGAAGGTGGTAGTCGAGGTCCTCGAGGAATTGGATATAATCTCACCACGGATGGTCAATTTGACTTGGAAAATAAAAGGTTGTGCAATGTTCCACCAGCTATTCAACCTTACGATGCTGTAAATCTCACTACTTTACAGAAAGAAGAAAGTTTCATTTTGGATGAACAAGAGAAAATAAATCTACTATTGAGCAATTTAAGTGATGTATTCTTAGAAACAATACTAAATTTGCAGCGTGAAATAAATACAGTTAAGGAGATTGTAGCACATAAATCTAGTATAACTCCAGAAGACAGTTAAGAGAGATGGAAGCAGTGGTGGAAGAGCTTCATAAACCTGTGAAACGCAACTACCTTCGCCGAAAGTTTGATATTCGAGGCTTGGATGAAACATGGCAAGCTGATCTTGTGGAGATGATACCTTATGCTCATGAAAATAAAGGTTATAGATATTTGCTTACAGTTATGGATGTATTCTCCAAGTATGCATGGGCTGTGCCCGTAAAGAATAAAACTGGTTAAGATGTGACTGCAGCTATGAAGTCGATATTAACAGAGGGAAGAGTTCTAACTAATTTGCAAACAGATCATGGCAAAGAGTTTTACAATGTGAATTTTCAAAGTCTCATGCAAAAGAACAAAATTAACTTGTACTGACTTATAGTAACCTTAAAGCGTCTATATGTGAGCGATTCAATCGTACACTAAAGCATGATATGTGGAAAAATTTCAGCTTGCGTGGCAGATATAAGTGAATTGACATCTTACCTAATTTACTGACAGCCTATAATAATCGGAAACATCGGAAAATAGATATGAAACCAAAGGATGTCTCAGCTGCTACTGAAAATGAAATTTTGAAAAAAATTTCATGAAGAACAATCGAGATGAAAAAACAACCGAAATTTAAAGTGGAAGATAATGTGCGAATTAGTAATGCTAAGCAAGTAGTTGAAAAAAGATACACACCTTACTAGTCGACTGAGGTATTTGCTATAGCACGAGTAGCTCTAACCAATCCACCAACTTACCATTTGAAAGATTACCAAAATCAGCCAATTTCTGGAGGCTTCTACGAGCAGGAACTGCAGAAAACCAAGTATCCTGATACTTATCTTGTTGAAAAAATTCTTCGTCGATGAGGAAATCAAATATTCGTCAAGTGGTTGGGCTTTGACAATACCCATAACAGTTGGATTGAAAATAACAAAGAATTAAAGTGGTATGTACTTTAAAAAATTATTAAAATTCAGAAGTTGTAAAAAAATTTGTTGTGTAAAACTTGTTGTGGTCTTTCAATGTTATCAGTCATGTGTGCAAATGAAATTTTTCCACCATTTATGCTAATGTTACATCTTACAAAAGATTCATTGAGATGAATAAAAACTCTAAACATGTAATAGATTGTATCATTTATTTTTCCCACGTTAAACTAGTTTCACAAAAATAACTTTCTTTTTCTTGTATTTGTATAATTAAACATTTATTGGTTGAAAAATTTAACACTATCACCATTATATCGAACTGACAGCTTCTTTCTATCAATAGATTCCAACAAACTATTAAATGATAGTTCGTTACTCACAAGATACTCAGATACTTGATTAGGTAAAAATATTTGGAAGTGGTCGTCTAGTTCAGCGATAGCTTTCGTGCCGAATTTAGTGTTAGCTTTTCTCAGCTTGTTGAAAAGGGCTGACCCTGCCCTAGTGGTGCCCCCTGTCGNATAACTGAAGCAATACGCAAATTCTCATCAGCTTATAAGACGGCGCTAATTTCTTTGTACTACCACACGGCAAGATGTACTTTAATTTTTTGATCTTCAATTTTATGCTTACTTTGTTCTTTTTTTTTTTGCCTACACACGGTCATCGTTTTTGACACCAACATTAGTATTAGTTCCAGAGTCACTATCAGTATCAGTATCATTAGCATTAATTCCATCAACAGTATCCCAACTGGGAAGAGTCTTAGAAAATTTCTTCTTATAACTATTAAGCGCGTCTAAAAAACATTCTGAGTCTGGTTCAATGCTACTTTCCACCAAAGAGCAAAGCCACAATTTTATTTGATGAGCCTTACTAAGTGCGCAATATTGCTTTCTACGTAGACTTTTTTGTACATCATGAGTACACGTTCACGCCTTTGTTGAATATCCCATATTAAGAATGTGACGCGATGGCACCATATACTGCTGAATGTTAATCACAGTACACCCTATGGTCGATTCCAAATTAGTGGCTGTATTATCTTCAGAAACGTAAATTCGATGTGCATTTTTTTCTACAGTGTACAAATGTTGCTGTAACTTTCTAATGGAACAATTACCCTCGAACCAGCGAAGTCCATGCACACGCTTCGACTGAAAGTCGTTGTTTTGGCGCACATCCATAGGTAAGGTGGAAAAATTGCACGGGGGCCGCACAATCCAATGACTGATCGCTGGTCTCATAAGCGACACCACAGCCACTTCTTTTGGTAAAAACTGTTGAGAAGCGTCCAGAAAACCTTTAATCTCAATAACATAATCCTCGTGAAAATCCATTTTTATTTTGCAGCTCAAAAGCGTCGTACTAACTGCGATATAAACGCGAATCCGTCGCGTTTGATGATGCGTGATGAACTAAGCAGCACTCTCTATCGAAATTAGTTTCTATACACGTTAGTGTAGGCACTGCGCAAGTGTGCCTAGTTTTGAGGAAAAGGCTACATAAATAATAACAAAAATATAATTCAATACATTCATTTATGACATAATTTCTAAAAAAATACAGTTTTATTGAGTTTTTTTTATTATACATCTTCTTTAAAATCAGTAACATCTTCCCATTCCATATAAAAGTAGAATTTTTTCATTCGTTTGACATTGTGGGTGGCTCACATAGATCTATACGCACCATTATGGTGAGAACATGCAGTAGCTAATGTTGGGAGTTCAAACTCTGGATGATCAACCATATCATTAACTTGAAAATTAAACCTTTCGAGACACCTTTTCTTCACTTTTCCAATTACAAAAATCTTCTTAGCATCTTTGAGATTCTCCCGAAGAACATTGCCAATTTCTGTGTAGTCGATAACACCTTATTGCCAATCTAATCCATGATAGGATAGCTCAAGTCATACATTTTCACGTGTGTATTTATCATATAGTTTGCGCCAAGGGAATGGCGGTTTGAAGAGAAATACTTGAGGCTCATCATCTCCATGAAGTGGAAGAATCGCCAACTCTTTAAGCACATAATCGTTGCCAGGCTTCTTAAAGCCCTGCATATCCACCATGTACTCCATCATGATAAAGACTGACTTCACTGCTAGTATTTTTTTTTCTAATTTTATTTACGTGCTTAAACAAGTTTTCTCACGTCACTACTAATGGGATTGTACTCTACGATGCGATCGTGTAGAATGAGACAGTAAGCAGATACATTTTCCGGGAAACTCTCTCGTGCTTCAAACTTCAAGCGCACGTCCACTGGCGCGCTTTTCAAAGCTTCATTCTGCTTAGAGCAGTCAATTAAAATAAGAGGCATGTGTGTGATAAAATCTTTTTTATTCAGCATAGGTTCTGGTTCTTTCCCGTAATAGGTGGCTTGAAAATTCTTATACATATCATATAATGTTGAAAACTGATTTTTATTAATATCAAGATTAAGATTTCCATAAGGACAGTACTATGCGTTTAAGAAAAGCTTAACATTACTGATATTACAGTGATCAAAGAGACTGGCATTAGAAGGAGGATCATTTTTTCGCTTATTCTAAAAGCCCAAAATAACAAAACGAGGCTTTTCCAACTGATTGGAAGTTTTGACAGTCCACATATGCCTAGAAGTTTTTGGCAAATGAGGATACTCATACAACTCCCAAGTGTGGAAACTCATAGAAATAGGCTTGTCTTTTGCAATAACATCAAGCAAACAAATTTTTCGTCTGTCTGATGCAGTTATGTAAGGCACAAGCCACTCAATCTAAGTCAATTTAAGCTTATACTTTTCGAAACTTTGATTTTCAGGTACTTGTATAACGGCGCTAACATCATCTTTTGATCTTGTGAGAATTAATTCATGTTTTGCATTAACCATAACTTTGCGATAGTCCTCAGCGAAACCAAATATCATACTTAAAGGTATTGACACTTCAAAATAAGAATAATCATTGATAATAGATTTTTTCTCTTCAATGTCTATCCAACCAGCATTTTCAAGCATTAAACTCTGACTGGGAGAGAAAGATATCCATCCTTTCATGAAAGTTGTCAATCCAACATTCTTACACCGATCAATTTCCATACCATTTAGTTCATATAGTATTTCTTTAAACAGATGGCAGATGGCGTTATTAACTAGCTTTGTTTTCTCAAGAGATTTATTATCTCCAGTTGTTATACGTCCAGAAATACGTAGGGAACTTTGAAAGGATAAAAGACATAAATCTTGATGTTGAATTAAGATGCGAATTTCATCACTGCTATTAAATGCTGATGCAATGTGGGGTCGATACGCATGAATTTCGTAGTGTGCAACCAACTCATCAAACACGATGCCTGACTGAATCTCGAGAATCTTTTCCATGACAACTTTTTCTCGTTCGCAGGCAGCAAAAAAAAGCACAAGTTATTTGCCACCAAGAGCTCTTACTTTTAGGCCTAAGTTTTTTAAGAACTGCACGTTGTGACGTATTAACGCTTTGAGCGTTCGTCGACGACTGATCCGTCTCATCCATTTTGGTTTATTCTTATAGCTTCGTCCAATTTTGTTGTCTCGTGGATGACTATTCGTCCTCACCCTCGTTAATTTGTTTTCATAGCCTCGTCCAACTTTACTATTGTTGTACACTATGCCCATTTCAGTTGAGTTGTTTCAAGTGTAGTCTTGTATTTATAACTTCTCCACGAAAATTAATCAAGTTACCTTCCTGATCAACAATGCGTACTTGAAGATGATCTATAATTTTAACAGCAACGGGTAAATAAATGATTTGCGATGGAACTTCGACAATCTTGTATCCCGGTGGTACAGCAGGGAAAAACTCGTGGATGGTATGAACTTTTTCTCCGTTTATATAGGCTCCACTAGTGATATTACACTCAACTCTCAATGTGTTAACCTTGAGAATAGCAACAGGTAAATCTGAGATGTGAGTACTGGTATCTCTAAGAATTCGTTCAGTAAAGCCTAAAAGACGGCCTATAGAATCTTTTGGCCTGAAGTCAATAGTATGACTACACGTTATCACACTGCGAAGAGTATTATTATTTGGTTTGATGCTAATAGCTATATCGTCGGGTTGTAACACGTCGATCAGAAATGACTCAATATCTTGAATTTCGTAGCTGCCAGTTGGAAAAACAACCACTTGATCGCCTACGTAAAATTTATTATTACCTTCGTCGATATTTGGAATTGAATTGAAAGTTAGGAGTTCTACTAGACCAATAACGTAGTTATGTGCTGGTGACAACTCGATAGGTGGAAAATATTGTGCTTCAAGAATAGATGATGTTCCTGATAAACTTAATGTCAATGATTCTTCCATGACGGTTTGTCAATGACTAATGTTACTTGAGTATTGGGATACATTTATATTGGCTGATAATTAAGTTTTTTACAAAGAAAGCTTAAGCAAAGATGGCCGCAGTTGTATGTACCAAAATCTTGGAACCTTTCATAATTATATTTGACACATCTAACACCAAGATATAGCAGTAGATCAATCGGTGGCTGTAGGTCACCAAAACTGTCGAAATACGTCACGTTATTGCCTCGCTTTCTATAGGCAACCCAGTGAGTACCAGGACCATCCTTATCATCGAGATTGACTATTGCTGATTCGGAAAAACGTGGGCCATCGGCTGGCAAAGCATTTCTCATGAAAACTCCACGGAAATGCGGTATTTTCAAAATTTTTGCATACTTGATGAGGTCATAGTCTGTGAGAGCTCGGTAAGGCAGTTTTACGTAGAAATTTTTTTTTTTCCATCTTTTAAGCCTTTTCCAAGCCTTAAATGTAGACCTAAGCCGTTCTTATGTGGTTTTAAAAACAGCCCCTTTCCAAGTAAGAGTGCTTCCATTTCTTTATTATGCCTCTCACTCTCCTCTAGCTGTTTTCGAGCAACTTTAGCATCATTAATAGCCTTGACAACTCCAGTTACACCATTAGTGATAGTGCCTATAGCACTTAGGCCAGCAAATGCAGGAATAAGGTATGGTAGGAATCCTCCAGTTTTCTGCGGGATAGGCAATACTCGAGGTATTACAATATTTTTCCTACCACCAGCTTTTTTCACAGCATCCTGAGCTCCCTTTAACGCCGAACTTATAGCTTTTCGAGCACTACGATTAGGAATCATGGACTTTGAAGCACTTCGAATCAAGCTTTTCAAAGTAGTTTTCTTCGGCTTCATTTTGTTCTTACTCACTTTACTAGAATTCGTACTAGGGAATGCTCCCATGCCGAGTTTGGATTTCAATTTCATGGCACTGGTAATAGTAAAAGCAGCAGCTTTTTCCCCTAAACTAGCGTCTGTGGCTTTGAATCTTTGCCACGCCTTTTCAGCGAGAATTTTGTCAGCGGTGTTTCTTGCTGTAATATTTTTTCGATCCTGAGAATAGGCTATATCGTGTTGCTTGCACGCCTGATCCAATGGATTGATACCCAGATCTCTGCGAGCTAATCTCTTGGCTAGTATAGTGCCCGGTTCACAATATTGATATCTTGGTACGTGCAGCTGGTATAGGCAGTTTATTGATGAGTGTAATTATAATTCTACAGCCTTTGCGATGATCAATAATCATTACTTTCCAAGTGCTTAACGATGAATGAGCTCGAAAATATATGTAGAGCACTATTTATAGTTTCATATTTCAGCATGCAGTAACCACGAGCTCCGAGGAACAGAATATTTAACTTCCTGTCATAAATTTCAACAAACTGATAAGCAAGATTAGGAAATTCGATGACAGATGAGTTTCAAAATATATAGGCAAACCATTTACAGTATCATGTTTCAGTCTCAGTTGAGTCAGCATACAGTAAACATGAGCTTCGTAGATCAGAATATAAAACTTCCTGTCGTGAATTTCGACGGAATCGTTAAGCAAGATAAGAAAATCCAACGCCATGGTGATTTGCTACCCGATACGATAAGAGCTGTTCTTTGTGGTCCGTCAAACTGTGGAAAAACAAACAGCTTGCTGGCTTTAATTACTCACCCCAACGGATTGAGATTTGAGAATGTTTATCTATACTCAAAGTCGCTGAATCAGCCAAAGTATAAGTTTCTAGAACAACTGTTGGAGCCCATAGATGGTGTAAAGTATTTTTCATACAGCGATCATGAATCAGTCATATCTCCGGATAAGGCACTACCCAACTCCATAATGATATTTGACGACATTGCCTGTGAAAAACAAGATAATGTGAAAGCCTTTTTCTGCATGGGACGTCACAAAAGCGTTGACTGCTTCTATCTATGCCAATCCTATGCTCAAGTTCCAAAGCACTTAGTCAGAGATAATTTAAACCTTTTAGTAATATTTCGACAAGATGACATGAATTTGAAGCACATCTATAATGATCATGTTAATACTGATATGACGTACAATGAATTCAAAAAATTATGTGTAAACTGTTGGAGAGTTGGAAAACATGGATTTGTCGTAATAGACAAGGAAAGAGATGTTGATAATGGTAGATATAGGAGAGGATTTGATTCTTTTGCTATAAATATTACTCATGCTTATTAAGTGCGTATTAGTCTCTTGTTAACCATCAAGCGATCAACATGGACACTTTTCGTGAGGAAAAAGACGTTCTTCGGCAAGTTGAAAAAGCTAGAGAAGCTGTTCGACGTAAGCATCGATTGTTAAAGTCAGGAAGAGAAAATTTTGAAAAGCAGATTGGAGAGACTTTCAAGCCTATTACTGATCCACTTCTTAAAATTATCGATGACACAAAGAAAGTCAAAAACGTGCCACTTAGCTCTGAATCTTTACTTAAAAAACGCTTCAAGCCTTTTAAGTCAAAAATTAATAATACCGACGCATCAATGTTCCAATCAGCTAATAGTAACAGTGATGATGAAGAAGATACTTTTTCGTCGAATGATACTATCAAAGACTATGATACCGTTGTTGAAAAAAGTGACGATGATGATTCAGCGCATGACATCGATAAAAATGAACCTATGAATCCATACTTACAAATACTTGATAGAAAAGAGTCAGAACTGGATCGAATTTATGGGATAAGAAAGGAAAAAAACGGACAACATATACTTGGTGATTCGCCTATATATTTCAAAAATAATCAAATTCAAATAAAGGATCTAAGATATCCAATGACTGATGGATTAATGGAGTTACTTATAAAAAAGCATCCTGATAAAAAGCACATGACACCAGATAATTTAGTTAAATACAAACAAATCTTGGAAACGTCAAGTGCGCATAAAAGAAAATTTGACAAAAATGAGACGATTCGTCCATACAATAGTAATAAATTCAATAATGTTATTGCCCCATTATTTAATCTCACTCAAATTAAGAAGAAAGGCGGGTCCATACCTTCATTTAAAATTGCTAGGCTGAACATGCAAATGGACTACGTTTACTGGGACGATCCTAACGAGCTGGTCAATCGGCTAAGATTACTAGTGGCAGAAAAATCAGCCGGTAATCCTAGTCACACTAATGAAATGAATTCAATCGTTGAGGAGCTTCGTGAAGCTAATATCATATATTGAGCATCGTTATCAATTCTACTTCAGTGTAAAAATGAGCATCGACGTGTTCGGACGTGGATCAGCTAAGTCGAAAGGTGGTAGTCGAGGTCCTCGAGGAATTGGATATAATCTCACCACAGATGGTCAATTTGACTTGGAAAATAAAAGGTTGTGCAATGTTGCACCAGCTATTCAACCTCACGATGCTGTAAATCTCACTACTTTACAGAAAGAAAAAAGTTTCATTTTGGATGAACAAGAGAAAATAAATCTACTATTGAGCAATTTAAGTGATGTATTCTCAGAAACAATACTAAATTTGCAGCGTGAAATAAATACACTGAAGGAGATTGTAGCACATATATCTAGTATAACTCCAGAAGACAGTTAAGAGAGATGGAAGCAGTAGTGGAAGAGCTTCATAAACCTGCGAGACGCAACTACCTTCGCCGAAAGTTTGATATTCGAGGCTTGGATGAAACATGGCAAGCTGATCTTGTGGAGATGATACCTTATGCTCATGAAAATAAAGGTTATAGGTATTTGCTTACAGTTATAGATGTATTCTCCAAGTATGCATGGGCTGTGCCCGTAAAGAATAAAACCGGTAAAGATGTGACTGCAGCTATGAAGTCGATATTAACAGAGGGAAGAGTTCCAACTAATTTGCAAACAGATCATGGCAAAGAGTTTTACAATGTGAATTTTCAAAGTCTCATGCAAAAGAACAAAATTAACTTGTACTCGACTTATAGTAACCTTAAAGCGTCTATATGTGAGCGATTCAATCGTACACTAAAGCATGATATGTGGAAAAATTTCAGCTTGCGTGGCAGATATAAGTGGATTGACATCTTACCTAAGTTACTGACGGCCTATAATAATCGGAAACATCGGACAATAGCTATGAAACCAAAGGATGTGTCAGCTGCTACTGAAAATGAAATTTTGAAAAAAATTTCATCAAGAACAATCGGGATGAGAAAACAACCGAAATTTAAAGTGGGAGATAAAGTGCGAATAAGTAATGCTAAGCAAGTATTTGAAAAAGGATACACACCTAACTGGTCGACTGAGGTATTCACTATAACACGAGTAGCTCTAACCAATCC
Organism: Copidosoma floridanum; assembly: GCF_000648655.2. Next base: position 649,178 of record NW_019380845.1, read on the forward strand.
ACCAACTTACCATTTGAAAGATTACCAAAATCAGCCAATTTCTGGAGGCTTCTACGAGCAGGAACTGCAGAAAACCAAGTATCCTGATACTTATCTTGTTGAAAAAATTCTTCGTCGACGAGGAAATCAAATATTCGTCAAGTGGTTGGGCTTTGACAATACCCATAACAGTTGGATTGATAATAACAAAGAATAAAAGTGATATGTACTTTAAAAATTATTAAAATTCAGAAGTTGTAAAAAAATTTGTATAAAACTTGTTGTGGTCTTTTAATGTTATCAATTATGTGTGCAAATGAAATTTTTTTACAATACATGGTAATGTTATATCTTACATAAGATTCATTGAGATAAATAAAAACTCTAAACATGTAATAGATTGTATCATTTATTTTTTCTCACGTTAAACTAGTTTCACAAAAATAACTTTCTTTTTCTTGTATTTGTATAATTAAACATTTATTGGTTAAAAAATTCAACACTATCACCATTGTAGCGAACTGACAGCTTCTTTCTATCAATAGATTCCAACAAACTATTAAATGATAGTTCGTTACTCACAAGATACTCAGATACTTGATTAGGTAAAAATATTTGGAAGTGATCGTCTAGTTCAGCGATAGCTTTCGTGCCGAATTTGGTGTAAGCTTTTCTCAGCTTCCACACTACATGACTTTGCCCCTTGACCATTTAGTTGATCTTCTTTGTTGGAAGGAATCTTTCACAGGCCAGTCGATTAAGTGCTGCTAAATCAGCCATCTGAAATATAAGAAAATTATATGAGTTTTATAAATAGTAAAAAAAAATATATATGAATAAGAAAACACGTTACAAACCTTTATTTCTGAGCTTTGCTGTTCCAAACAGATCTGCTTATCTCTGTAGAAGTTTTTTAACTCCAAACCTGTTCTTTTAAGAGCTTGTTGTTGACCTGAGCTGCTTGCGTTGGATGATGAAGCAGTTGATACTTTTATCTGCTCACTACAGCTCTGACTGAGCTCTGCTGGTTGATGCTGCCGATTATATAGGGACTCTCCCACTACTGGAGAAATCTCCCCCTCTACATTGGCTGCTTTTTCATTGGCTGCTGGTCTGCTATGATCTTCTACACACTCTCCAGCTCTTTGTTCTTCTATTATTTTAATCCTATAATGGCCCCAAGGCAGCGTATCTGTGGTGTTTGATAAAATATATCGTTTACCATCTCGGGAACTAAGAGCAATTTTATTTTGCCTCTCAGTGTAGAGCTTATGATAACGTGATCTTATATTAATTTGCTCTCGATTAATGTTTATAATTTGGTCACGTAGGCACTCAGTACAGTCGTTGAAATCGATAGTTGCTTTTACGACGTTACTCTTAACACCCTTTGCGTTTTTACTCACATTTTCATTTTCAAGAAGAATACTATACATCTTACTTCTGAGCCCAACAAATTTCAATATAATATTTTCATTGCACTCATCTTTCATGAGCCCAACAATTTTTTTATTTTTTAACGGCACATAAATTTATTATTTTCTGGATAATCTGATATGTCAAATTCATTAATATCCCATTTCATCATTTTATAAATATCATGGTTTGTTACCTCATATATCAGACTGTCTGTATCAGTGTATAAGAGTTTACAATCATTTTTGAGTTTGGAGAGCATATAATCGTAGTGAAAACGATACACAAGTGTCTTAGATAAATCTAAGACACTAAGCTTAATGTATATTGGCTTTTTCATCATCACTTCTGCACGTTGTAGCTGTATGGCTACAAAATTCTCATCAAAAATATCACAGCTGTAAAAATTTGGCTTTGGAATGTACGATGCCGCACCATAGCGTCCATCCCAATGGTTGAGAAGTTTGACATCGATACGCTTTCTCTCATTTTCCATCGTTTTTCAAAAAATAGCATTATTGAATAGTTTGAATAGCATTTTTTCAAACTCATTCTTAGCCTTTTTCCTCTCAATGCTATTGAGATCAATATATTTATTAAGCCATGCACTTTGCCAGAATTTTAAGGCTCGATATATTTTTGTCAGTCGTAATCCATGATTTGTGGCTTGCTTGAGGGCTTCATAATGAAGTACATATTTATGCTTGTTACTTAATGTTGTCATTAATTTAGGCTGCTTCTAACCTGGTGTTTAAATGTGTTCAGAACACAATGGCAAATCTTTATGAGAATCGTGGAGCTCCTCTGGATACTCCAAATCCACTTCTAAAATATATCCGTAAGCACTTTCATTTCCAATATTATAAAAATCATGAGGCTGTTGCTCAACATTTTCGACCCACTGAAATCCACCATAAGGAAGTTATTTAGTCATTGCCCAACCATACAAATTATTTACGTCAAAATATGCTATATATCTTTCAGTTTCATTTTTTTTATAATTTTCCATATAGTGATTATTAGCTCCTGCATATCTGTTACAGCACTAGCTTATTCCACCTTGTATGCCTTTTTCAATGAACATATATAAACATATTTATATCAGTAATGAGTTCTAGTGAAATCGGAAAAAAATTCTCAATTAACAACCAAAGCACAATTGACATTATATTCTTATACATAATACTTACTTTCGTTTTTTCCAACATGGCATCCCTAGTGAAGCCTGGAGTAGTGAAATAGTGAGCAGGATCTAATTTATAAACCTTGAGGCAATTATTTCTAAAGTTTTCAAATACTTCTGTTAACAGAAGTACATCAGTTTTGAGGTAAAGATCTGAATACTGTCCAAGAGTTATAATATCAAAAGTTTTCCATACTGTTTCAGCATGTATATAATCTTCACTACTTATATGTGCATTACATAATTTACTATAAAAATTATCTTTAGATAGGAGCCCGATTTCTTCAAGTTTTTCGAATGATGCTACATAATACACCCTTCCTCTTCAGCATATTGATTTGCTCGAAAGAGTATTTATCATCTTAACTGAAAACCTTTTCTAGAGTATCATACTGCTCTAAGTAAGATCCCGATTTATGAAGCGATGACGGCAAAAATCTATACGAGTCACTGAAGCGTAAGTTTGTGCGTGTCCCTTGAACGTACTTCGTAAAAGAAATGTATTTTTCTTTAGTTTGAGGGATGACTTGTACTCTTCCGGGAAAGCAAGTTCTTGTATAAATAAGTGGTCATCATAATTGCTGAGATTATGGAGAACTATTGGTACTGCTCGCGAGTCCTGATACTTGAGGTTACATACATTGTGAGCTGGGCCTCGATATCTGAGTAAAAAAAAAGCGAATTTTAGTTTAAAGGGAAAAATTTTCTCAATTACCTCATAAATATAATACTTACTCTCCAGTAAAATGGCAATGATCGTAAACTTTTTCATCATTTTTAATAGACTTCTCACACATGTGACATATATCAGCATTGAAAAAATAAAAGTCCTCTTCTTCAGTTAATGATCTCATTGGCACTGGATTGTTGTACATTCTATGTAAATCTAAGGCAAGATCTTGCATTTCTTTCACAAACCAGGTAGCTGGATTCTCACTGCTTTCAGTTTTTTTTCTGTAGAAAATATATCGTGATTTCGCGTTATCAAAACTGCACTTTACATAATATCCAACACTTAATGCTTCTTGGTGTTGTACTGCTCGCTCACTATTATGCACAGGTTTTAATAAACACTCAAAGTCTGCGTATACTATAAATGGTACACGATTTTTATTTATGTGTTTTAAAAATTTTAAAATTTTATTATCATACCTCGGCAAGCTTATTTTACACTTATTCACTTTCACGTACTCCACCGTATGTGTTTTTAACATTTCATTAGTTGTAAAGTAATGAAGATAGCGGTCGCAAATATATATTTTCCGCCTTCTAACCTCAAAATAGCACCTTCGCCGCTTGATTTTGAGTTCTCAGGCGGAAAAATATTATACAAAACTCGTTCGAAAAGGCTTCTTTACGAACCTTGTTACGGCCCTCGCCTTCGGCTCGTGCCGTAAACCTCTCGGTTCGTAAATCGAAGCCTTTGCAAACTCGTACGTAATGTACTATTTATGTTCATGTTTTGTTAAAGAACTTCTAACCAACCTTGATAAGTCTTTAATATATACGTAGTGGTATTTTATATCATTATCAGCACTATTATCACCATCTTGAATTTCTTCTAAATATTCTTCTCTATCTTCTTCTACCTTATCTTCATCCATTGCCTAAGCATTAACGAAATCATCACGTTCTCCGTCAATATTTTTTTGTTTTTTTGATTTCCCCTCACTATACGTATCAATATAATAATTTTGTATAAGCAGCAAACTAATATGTTTATCCTTTTTTTCTGCTGTCAAGTGAAGGGGTAAAGTGTTATAACTATTTTTTTTTTTCTCTAAAAAATACACGTTACTAGATACATCATTCTGTTTTTCAAATTTTGTAACTTGCTTAGGCTGCACTGGAAAGGTGATCTCCTCGAAACTTTAACTGTTTTCGTATTAAGTATAATTTGACACTCGTTGTGCATTTTTATTCACTGGATGTAAAGCTGAAAAAATGGCTTATTTGAAGCATTGCTGATCTACGTTCTGTACATTCACGCAAGCTTTTTTTTTCTCGACTGTAGTAGGGAGTTCTATGTAAGAACTACCACTCATTGCATTGTACTTATTTACATTTACTATTAAATTTAAGATTGAGCATAAAGTCCATCCAGAATCGCGCTCCTGAAACTCTTCGATGTCTGTAGAAATAGGTCTCTGGACATTCGTTTTAAACCATTCATGTAGGTCTGTCATATTAAAAATGGAATCAGATTTAGTATTTAAATATTAAACTTCAACAGTCTCTGTATCATTTTTTACTGTCAAAAACTCTGCTGCTAATACTGTATTAATTTTTAAAGCATTTTGCTCGTCGAGAATTTCTCGCACTTTTAAAATGGATACTTCTTCCTCAGACTTAAGAAATTTTATTATATCTCAATGCCCACTATTTGTTATAACAGCCGTTCTTATGCGACTTTTAAAAGCACTATTAAGATCTTTCCATGTCACAAAATTATAATCATCTTGATTGTCTAATTTTTCATCGAGCCCTGACCCTTGCACTTCTAGAATTTTATAAAATGCTGCTAAAAACGTTGATAAAAGACACTCAATATTTAACAACTTATTTTCCACTGGCGATGACAATTTTACAGACAGCTTATAGTCGGAAATACTTTTAAGCACTATTTCACTATAATCAATAAAATCTCGTATCTCGATCATATTATCACTATGCAGCAAGCGTTGATATTTTATTCGCGCTATTTCACAGAAAATCACGTAACGCTCCACGGCGTTGGCGTTAGCAAAATTCTCGCGGAGTTGCTCCATTATACTTACAGCTCGCGTTAACGTACTCAAATGAATGACAAGCTGCTTGAACTATTCTTTTATACTGATTTTCCTCTGCAAAAGCGATATGAGTGATAACTAGCGGTGACTAGCAGTTGTATCTAAAGAGATGACACATCGATAGAGGGGTAAGTTAACTAATAGTCGTCACAACGTTAAGATGACAAAGTACGTGGTTGATGTTCAAGGCTTTAAAACCATGCACAACGAATTTATTTTTAAAGAGGTCGCTATTATACCTCTGCAAGAAAATGCTACATCGTCAGTTTTTATTTTTAAGCCCCCATAGTTTGTGACGTGGCAAAATTTGCTTCACAATTTTGCATGTCACTGTCGACGCCCCTATTCTGAAACCAATTAGTGTTCTTAATGGGATCCTCACATAACCGAAATCTTCGTGTGTTTTAGAAACGACCAACAGTAAGCCAGAGAAGGAGACACACGCCTAGACCAGAGATGTAGCGTGCGTACGAGTGAATGTGATGATGTAAGTGACGAAGCGTCGGCACGTAAGAATGATCCGGAAGATAAGGTAGGGACCGGGTAGGTAGGTCAAAAGATAGTCTGTTGACCTACCGAGCGACGAGTTGGGGACGGACGCGACTGATGAGTTCAGTGGGTGTGAGACCACCGAGCGCGAAGGTAGGAGAGAGTACGTGGAGCAGAGAGCCGAGTGTACAGCGAGTATTAAGTGCGAGAGAGAGAGAGCGAGTGAGAGAGTGAGCGGGAAGAAGGACCCGGAAAAATAAGCCTGATCCCGACCCATCCAACCCTGAATGGCGGCCATCTTGAGACGAAGCGTCCTCTCGTGAAGACCCGAGCCGAGCCCGAGGTGAGAGGTGTACCGGACAGCAGGGGAGAGAGGCCCAGGTATCACACAGCGTCGACTTCCTGGACTGCGACCCTCGACGCTCATGGTGGACTGGTCTTACTGTAAGGAAGCATGGGATTCGCCAAAGTACAGTGTGTGGGTTACGCGGGGACGCGGGTGAGATCGTCGGATATAGTGATAGACGAGAGAGAGAGGAAGAAAAGGGCGCGTGAGACCGAGAGCGAGTGAATAGTCGCATAGTCGTGGTGTAAGGGCGGGACGGATCGAGAGCCGGCGTCGGGACGCTGTAAGTGGTAAGGCGTGTTTGTGACCGTTTCCGGTCGCGACGGCAATCCACGCCTGGGACCAATAGGTTACGCCGAGTGTGAGTGTGGGGGTGTGTAGGCACGGACAGGCAACCACGCCGAGGGGACCTGATCCCAGACCGAGAGTAGTGTGAGAGGAAAAGTGGGTGTAAAGGCGCGTGAGTGTGTGTGCGTGTGAGCGGACTAGCGTGGCTCTCCGAGCGCACCACTGGCGTTGTGGTGGCGATCGAGGGCCTGCGCCATAGCATCGGGACCGAGAGGAGTGTACGTGAAGTGATTGTAGATAGCGGTTGTGTCTATTTCAATAAATCTATGAAATAAAGTCAACCTCGTCTTTTGTGTTCATTTGCCCGGACGCGAATCCCCTTTTCAGATAGATCCAGTGAAGAGAGAGTCGAGAGCGCGAATCATCGAGTAGAGACGTACGAGAGAGAATAATTACGATATTTTGTCTCCAACGGTAAGTCACCTTGGGGAATGTAAAATATACGTTATAATTCTTGGGTACAGCTCTTACCTAAGAACAAATGTGAAAATCGATGGTTGGAGTTTAATTACCACGATCTTCGTTGGAGCTCGGGGGAAGTTCCCTACGAGGATCTAGCTACAACCTTTCGAGCCATTATTAAAGAAGATGATGTTATTTACGTAAAAGTTCTTGAAAAAATCGAATGGTTGCGCCGTGTGCTATTTAATATGTGCATTACTCATAGTATGATTATACGCTTTACTAAATATTTGCATAATATAATTATATTTATAGGTATGTTTATGATAGTAAGCAATGTCCAGCTTTAAAAAAAATTAGTATAGATGATATCGAATGCATGAATCACCAATTTAATTCAGCTCATTGTGCTGTGAAGAATGCTACAGCTTAAAAAAAATGGATTTTAAAAGAGCAGCAACGACAAAACGATATTTTTTAATTAATGTACACCTGATACACAATACTTATGCAATAAATTAGTTCTTCATGAATCTATGTCGATTTTTTTCATTCACGCCTCCTTATTACTGCGCCAATTAAAATTACTTTATCGTATTAACTGACTCTATTCGTTAGCGAGGAACTGCGGTGAAGAGGAGTAAGCCAAGCAATGTTGGGATACGCTTTCGGTTATGAAATGGTATACATGTTCTCTCTGGCAACTCGTATCACTCGATACGCCTGTTCTTGCTATAAAAATATTACGCTGGTGCATTATATGCCTAAGTGAGAAGCGGTGAATCATCGGTCACGGCTAATGTATGCATATAAATAAGAAATGATAGCTATATTCATTGGTAAGGTACTGCGTCAAAAAAAAAAAAATGAGTGAGCAGGCGTTGAGGAATTAAAAGGGAGACGCCATTTACTTTTGGTAATGAAATAGTATATATGTCTTCTCTGACAGCTCGCATCACTTGATACGCCCGCTCTCGAGAAAAAAATATGACGCTGGTACATTATACGCCTAAATAAGAAGCGAAAAGTCATCGGCCACGGCAAACACATCCGTATGAATAAGAAATAATAGCTCCATTACTTGGCAAGGTACTGCGTCGAGTAAGCCAACGTTGGTCGCAGCTAAACGGGATACGCGATCCGCTACATCCACTGATAAGAAATACACGTTCATGCTTGATCATCTTCCTCTCGCGCTGTACGTTCGGCTTGTCACCTATACCTTTTGAACCCATCCTGATGACGTTGGAGCTCGATTCGCTGTCGGAAAGGAAGGGCGCCGTCAGTACCATCCAACGTCACAGCATCCGGAAGAGGCCCCTTCCCCTGACGTTACCGCCCGAGTAGTCCGCAGCACCCACCGCCCGATCAGCCTCTCCCCTCCCCCACCGCCTCTCCTCCAGCCACAGCTATGGCTAGAGCCTCTCTCCCCACAACCACCTCAGGGGGGGAGCTGGGGGGGTGCCAGAACTGCCATGGTTTACCTACTTTACCGACTAAGCTCCAATAACAATGTGGCAACGTCGCGAGTTTATGCGGGCGCGCTATAATAGCCTTCCAACCCCATTTAGGGGTAGTTTGGAACGTATTTTCAATCGGCTTCCATTTAAAAGCTATTTGCCCTAAAAAATTAATTCCAACGAGGTTCGCGTCAGAAAAAATCGCTCTACACGTGGTTCTCGGGAAATGCCACTGTTACATATCATGCTGTATATATATATATATATATATAATTGCATTGACGAAAGTGAGTCTCAGCCCCCTCACTCCCCCTCCATCTCCCCCCAAAAAATACGTATTTATAGAATGTTTTACCATCATAAATGTTAAAAAATATACGTGATTAAGTACCCAAGTCACACCTCGTTTTTAGGGTTTTTAAGTGACTGATCATAGGTCTTCCTCTGTCTATTCGCTCCCCCTTACTTACTATGTATCTCTGAAGTACCATTATTTGTTTAACTTGATTGAACTTTTACATTTCAAATCTCTTTCTGGTCCATGTTTACTTTACCCAAGTATAAAATCCTTGATTACCTGAGGACTTTATTAACAAAAAGACAGAATTCAGAAAAAGGTATAATTAAATAGACAAACACAATTAAGATTTTGAAACAACATTTCATTCTGTTAGCTTAATGTTGTGTCATTTCATCTGTCGTTTTAACCCATCTGTTCTTTTAAAACCCTTTCCACATTTTTCACATATTTGTTTTTCATGGTTTTTATGAATTAACATACGTCTGTTTAAATGAGACGATCTTCAATGTTACATATTTTTAAATTACTGAAAAAATTCTTGCTAAACACTATTTTTAATTTCTGATTTATTCTCGGATTCAATTTAAATAAAAATTTTTTTTGGATTCTTACATCTTAATAAAGCAACGTATAATTATCCGTAAGAGGATAAAGGTTTCTTAATATACAATTCGAAGAAAACAAAACTCTGTTTTTCTGATTTGTTGGTAAACATAGAACATGCTAATACAAAGGAAAACTGTTTTCTAAAGAAGACAAAAGGTAATGATGATGAGGTGCCAGTATTCAATGTTATTCTAGGAATGTAAGCTTTGCTTTTTTTTTTCTCCCATTATTATTTCTGCTTCTATATAATACTTAAATAATTTTGTTATTTTTAATCTTGTGGTGGAAGACCTTCTCTGATATTATTTAAAAATTTTATTGAAAAATTAATATTTATNTAATTATCAGCCTGCATTGATAAATACACGAGTAATGTCGTTATTTTGTCTACTCAATCTGTTAGTGGGGGGTTGGCGCGCGGAGCGTGCAGGGGGCGTTAGCCTCACTAGTATATACATATATATATATATATGAAACATCTTTCAAATTGGCCAAAAGTAGAAATTTAGTGAGACAGTTGTAGATCACCGTAGCTATGTTTTATAGACTTTGTTTCTATCGAGTACTTTCTAATATGAGCAATATCTAATGTTATTAGGTTTTTAAATTAAACATTTAAGAATGGTATTTTCCTGAATAGTTATGATATCCCCTTAAAAATAGCTGTTAACGAAACTAAAATGTTAGGTAAGTTTGATAAATTGAGTCCTTATTTCGTAAGGAATTTCTGAACCTTCACACCTACTCGCAATGAATAGTATTCTTCCTAATAAATCTGTAGCCTTAATAAGTTCTGAAATTAAAACATAAAAACGGTCAAGTTTTTTTTTTTTGCTGTATACATTTGTATGACGTTCGTAGTATAATACTATTTAGTACTCGTACTTTAAAAAAATCAATCAAATACATTCATGCGTTGCTATGTAAAAAGTATATAAAAATCTTGAGGCAAAAGGTAATATTACTTAGTTTTATTTTTTTAAGGTATGAGTACTAAACAGTGTTATACTACGAACGTCATACAAAATTTATGCTGCCAAAAATAAAAAAAAAATTGACCGTTTTTACGTTTTGGTTTCTGAACTTTTCAAGGCAACAGATTCATTAGGAAGAATATTATTCATTGCCAGTGGGTATAAAGGTTCAGAAATTTCTTACGAAATATGAACTCAATACATCAAACTTAATTAACATTTTAGTTTTGTTAAAAGCTATTTTTAAGGGGATCGGATACACGTTCAAAAAGTATAGTGACTAAGCTAACGAAACAAATAAAAACAAACATCAAGAAAATGTAACAACACATGAACTAGATTCTTTCTATACAACAACTCCATTCTATATTACGAGTGTCCATAAAGTAGACTGCGACAATATGTAAGTTTTACTGCTGCTTCATGGCACAACAGATGGCACTGGTAGTATATTTTTTTAAGTATATCCCGATCGGAAATCGTACCTTGGCCGTAATTGGGGCCTATCTAGTAGTACATTATGCCTAGCTAGGCCCCCGTTACAGCCAAGGTACGATTTACGATCGGGATGTCACTGTCGAAGAAATCATGCATGTATCACAGTCGATAAGGTAGGCGCCTACATTACTTATGAAACAAGCATTTGCGATCTTTAGTTTAAAAAATTTAAGTATTCATAAGAAATATGCACAACAGAGATCCCTTAATATTGTTATTTAAGTAACATACAACCTTAATGCAGACTACATTCATTGCGTATTTTTATAATTAATTAATATTGATTATGTACAGAGAGAGAGAGAGAGAGAGAGAGAGAGAGAGATAGAAAGAGAAATACGCATACAAATTTGAAGGTACTTATGGTAGTACTCTATAAACTTGTCATACCCATACATATATTAAAAATGTATGCAAAACTGTGCATTGCTATAAATTGTAATTAAAAAATCTTACAAATGTGCAATTATAAATCCTGTGATTAAATCATTATAAATTAAGAATTTACTTTCAGCTGACTGTACATTTGATTGTAAATGCCAACTTATTATGCTGCCGTAAACTTATGAAATATTGTTTATTTATTTGTGACTCTAATATTTGTATGCATCAATGAGAATTTATTTACAATGCTGTTGATTAATTATGAACAAAGCACTCAATGTTACAATGAGTGTTATTTTTTATGAATAAAAAGGGGAAAAAAAGTTCTGTTTTGTTTTCATTAGAGTAGTAATCGCCTTTGCATTTGAAAACCGTGGAGTGTGAAATCTTCCAGTGAGAGAGGTAACGGAATCAACCAATACCGGAATAGTATACTAACTTTTCGGTTGACGAAGGAAGCGGATATTGTAAGAAAATTATTTCTTGTTCTAGGTAAATAAAGAACTGCGAGTAGTAAAGTATCAAAAATTTTATGTATGTACTAGGCTCTTACTACATCTAACTAGCTACAATACTGCCAAAATTATCCCGCCATGTATTTCCTACAGAGAGAAAGAAAGAGAAGGATAATTTAATAAAAATTAAGGATAATAGCTATATACATTGGTATTTTAGCTGATCAAGGAGGCAAAGATAAAGTAGGTAATAAGCAGTCCGTTGCATGCTCTCGGAACGACATGTCACAAAAGTACGATCCCGCCGAACCTCCAGTGGTTCTTGATGATTTCCAGGCCATGGATGTCTTTCCTGATCCGGAAGCTGCTTCTGTGGAAGAAAACGCTGCTGATCGAGAACACGCGCTTCCCATCGATTAAGCACCTGGATGTCTCCCTAATGTTGCAGCTCACGTAAATGCAATCCAAGTACTGGCTGCAGATGCTGGAGATGCTTCTGCACATGAGGCCGTTGATCAGCACGTGTTGGCCAAGGACGAATTCTGCTAGGACGTGTTCGTCGTAACGGACCAGCTGGTCCTAGAAATGCCTTAATTTTTCAGCTACCCGTTCATCTACGCATACACGAGGGACGGACGTTTAATGTCAGCCACCATGAAATCAATGGTCAAATGTAAGAAAATTTACATCCATATTTTATATCCTTTGTTCTTACGCATGCATTGATGTTTAAAATATTTCAACGTGCATTTCACCAAACGGTATTGCGTTTGTATTTTGTTTGTCAGTTCTCCGCTTAAGTATGTGTAACTTATTTTATTTTTCAAGATATTCATATCGCGTGCAGCCAAACATAGATTTATATTCCTGCAGTAATTGTGTCTCTATGTTCTGTGTATTCGTATTCAGTTTACTTATGGGGGATTCTTACTTATTATGGTGATATTCATTTAATTAAAAAATCACGATTTTAATCTATCAAGTGTTTCATGAAATTTTGTGAATTGGAAATTTTGTAATAGTACATCGTGCATTTCCTGATATTTTGAGCGCCAAAAACAACGTGCTTTAGAACTGCACGGCACAATACTCCATCGCTTGGAACAATATAGTACGGCCCCAGAGAGTGAGAGATAGCGGCATACATTGTGTTTTTCACCGTTAAATAATTTATTAAAAAATCCAAAGAAACAAATAAGGTTAATTTTAATTTTAAAATTTTAAGCAGCATATTACGAGTATGTATATAGTCTACCGTACACAGTATGAGGGCCCTACAATCCGACAGATGGCGCACTGCAGCTAAGATAAAATCTCTAAAAAGTCTATCTGTACATATTGGTCATATATATATA
>NW_019380845.1:679964-694810 GCF_000648655.2 Copidosoma floridanum
TATTTTCCGCCCTCGGGTGGTTTTGGGAGGCTGGTACTTCCTCGGGCGAAAAAGCAGTTTTCCTGAACTCGTTCGAAAAGTCTCCTTTACGAACCTCGTTACGTCCCTCGCCTTCGGCTCGGGCCGCAAACCTCTCGGTTCGCAAACAGAGACTTTTCAAACTCGTAGGAAAACTACTATTTCTCATATGGATAAACTTACAAACACACTTTTACGCATTCTTGACTTTTTCTTTTTGTTTTATGAAAAAAAAAAGAAAAAAAAAAAAAACCGAATTATAGATCTATTTGGAAATGAAAAAGGTTTATCTTAAAGTAATCTTTCATACAAACAAAAATTGGGGAATTCATACAGATCTTATAAATGCCATTTTAAATGGATTTTTCCATAAGGTTACATGTTCATCTGCAAATTTTTAAATTAAACATGTGAAAGAGGATACAATTAAACGATTTCCAATTTTTTTGGGTATTTTTTATGGTATTTTTAGTATACTCTTGATGCTGGAATAATGTCTGTCGAAAAAAACTATATGTGATGAACGTCCTGAATGGACATTTACTGGCATGTACTACTATGCTATCGAAGAAAGTGGTACTACAGGATTGTTTTGTCTTAATTCTTGAGATTCAATTATATTTAGGATATTAAATATGGACTAAGAATAAGTGTGTGAGCGTGACGTTACAGATGTAATCAGCGTAGGTAGTAAGAAGTTGTTTTGAAACTATCACAAGATTTAATGAAAGTGCACAGTCTTGTACTGGCCAGCCTCTATATTGTTTAAATTGTATTGTGCCATAGTATATCGTTCATAATTGTTCAGTTATTAAATATTAAAATATTTATTGAAACCACACCCAACTAACGTAGGTATACTCATTCCAACGATAATTGGACCACGTTTGTATACAATATCGTTTCACAGAAAGTGCATTTATATTTATAATTATATTATCTGCCATATAATTTTATATGAGTATAACTTCTTACTTGGGTACCCAAGCAACCAGAGGCTACTGGTTTTTTTCAATCTTGTAGTACACATGGCAACACCAACAAAAACTTATTTTCCGACCTCGGGCGTTTTTGAGGGTTGGGTGTGCCAGCTCGGTAGGAAAAATAGGATTCGCCACTTTAGTGCCATCGCTCGGTGGCTACCTTACGTCAATACGTCTGCAAAATAGCCCGGATCGCAAAATAGCCTCGGAGACGGGCAGACTTTTCTGCCCTAGGGTTGAAAGTGATTTACCGGGCTCAAAGTGTGCCCACGGGCATCAAATTGCACTTTGCGCCCTCGGTAAGAAAAACATTATACGTGACTTGGGCACCAACATACAACAATCGTTTACAACAATTACAACTCATGTTTGTACTTTGTGCCCTAGTGACGTAATGTACCATATTGTACTCCAACATAAAATACGCTTAAATGACCGATTTATGTGGTCAATTCACTGATAAACAATTTTATTTTCAATAAAAAAAAAATTTGTCTATAAGACTCTGTGCATCTTGGTTATCTCTCAGTGAAAGAAAATTTCCTACACTCGATGGTGCCACCTTAATTAGGAGCATAGCGAATCATGCAACGAAAAGATGTTTTTTCAATACTCGTGCTGCGCATTCGTGCGAGTGCGTGTCTACGTCCAGATCTTTAGAGCCACATGAGATGGCTCATAATCTCGTTCCCCGCGCATGATGTGTCGAAAAGTCGTACCTATACACTACGTGCGAGAGGTTAGGTGATAATAGGTGATTGATACACGCATGTCTTCGCAAACTGATACGCGTGCGACAATCGCCTTCCTCGCGCACTTGTATCGTAATGTGATACATGCAAACTCTTGTCTCATCTTGCCGAAACAATTTATGTTTTTTGATTTCTTGAAAATTCTGCAGGAAAAAGAAAAAAGTTATCTTAAGTAAAAAATAAATAGTACTATTTATATGTGACAATGTTATACCTGAACTGAAATAACAACCTTCGCCTTTGCGATAATTTAACATACAATTGAAAAAATGTGATTAAAAAAATTTTGTTTTTAAATGATAGTTCTAGCTATACTTATCTTTAAACGTAAAAGTTAATTTTTCATGTAAGATTAATATTTTGTTTGATCTATTTTTTCATATCAAACTTGACTGTCAGCGATTGATGTCATTCATTTACATAGCTAAAAAATGGTTTTATTTTTAGACACTAAAGAAAAGGGAATTTTTTTTTTTTACTTATGATAAAGTCAGTCAAAAAGTTATGCCATAAATGCTTTCCATTTTGAATGTAATACAAATATTCAGTCTAATACATTAAAAAAACCTAAACCTTTAATGCTCTCAAACTTGCACAATTTGAAGTTTTGTTAAGAAGGGATTTTTTTATGGTACGCATATAGCATGTATACATACAAGCCGTAGACAGCAGAAACTTGCATCATTGCCATACATACTTATCTATACTTTCCTCACTTCTCTAAAGTTTTATCTCAGATTCCATAAAACATAAGTATATCCTAGGTCAGCCAATTTTCTCATTTGACTTTATCAAGAATCGTCTACAAATGCACCCACTTTTAAGGTTGGAGACTTGCGCTTATTGAAAGCAACGGTGCCAGCTCTGGCGGCGTCTGCCAACGTGAGTTTAAATTTTACTGCTCACTGGCTCTAAATGGACAAGCTATCCGGATTAAGCAGCTGCTCACTGTGCAAAGGAAAATAAGAGCTCAGAGAAAAAAAGTTAGTTGGTTGCCAAGGAGCAGTTACAATGAACTTGTATGGACAGTTACAACCGCTGTACCTACTAACTCTGCTGTTGCTTGTAATTGGTATAGTTATTTGCGATGAGCAAGTACTTACAGCACCTTCCAAAACATTTGATTCTGACGTAACTGATCTGCACTTTTTTTTCAATTCTATTTTTGGAGCAGGTGAAACGACCAGCTGGAGAGGTGAGTTTCTGTTTTATTCACCTTTTATTATTTTGACGCTTTTATGGTTGTTGATTAAATTGAGGTATTTACATTTGTAGTTAGATAAAAGTATTTAAAATCTGTAATCAGATAAAAGATATTTTTAATCTTACTTTAATGAAAAATATCTCATAGTAATTAGCATTTATTAAATTAAACATATTGTAACTAATCCATTTCAAGCAAATAATTTTTTGTGAACTGTCACATGTATACCCAAGATGGGATAAGGTCAGTAAAAAAGGTTTATTGGTCCTGCGAAAGTATAAGACCACCTGGTATAACGTTAGTCAAGAAACTGTAACCGATAGTGAGGGCATACTGATTATTTGAATACAAAGATCATGGATTAACCTATAGGAAATTTTTTTTGAGTCAAGTGGCACTCACCATAAGATGATTTTTTTGTCAATAATTCTTATACAAAAAAAAAAAAGTCTTTTTCACTCGTAAATTAGCGTTACAAATAAAAGTTTAAGTTTCTTCAAAAATATTGAATGACTTAGTAAAAAAAAAAATTTTGTATTTTTAATCCATGCTAAGTCATGAATATTATAACCGAACAAAAAATAAAAAGATGTGTCCATCTACAACATGTTTCATGAGTGATTAGACTCTACTTTTTTGAAGGAGATCTAATATTCACAAAGTCTAGCAGTTAAAGTAGTTTTTAAAAAAACCTTACGGCATATTATGGAAATAAAAAGTACTTATTGTGTTAAAAAAGTTTTTATTTTAACCTTTTGTACAATAATTTTATTTAATTAGATATTTTGGAGGACTATTTAAAAGTAGTTCACAGATTCTTTATACGTTAAAGCCTTTTTTTATTATTACACAACACACAATAACTTCAAGTAAAGTTCCAAGCTTAGGAAATAAAAGAAAACTTCTTAAGTACATGGAACAATACAGAAAGTTAGTTCAAAAACTTACATTGCACCTCAGTCATCAATCCAAAATAATTATTGGTAAGTGTACTCAATGGACTAATCGTATGTTCATTTAAGTCATAAAAAGTTTAATTACGAGATATTTTTGTCTGATAAAGATGACGAATAACTATTGTATCTTTCATTTGTAAGGCTTTATTTTATTAAATCTAATCTAGTAAATAGTTACGGTGGTTCTTTCATGATTCCAGAGTAAAAGGTGCGATTATCAAGTTAATATTTATTAATACTGCTTAAATTTCAAACAATAATATGTAAATATTGTTTATTGAGTCAAATAAAGTACTGATTCAAAATTTTGGATCATGATAGTCGATATAAAAGTTTGTAGGAATGATTATGTAAAATTTGCACTAAATACCAGCAATTGATGCTTGTATATACTTTCAACATAGAAAACGAAAATTTATGCCTACGTTTAATTTAATATATTTTGATTACGTCCGCGAACATATATATTCGAGGTGATAGTATGTTAAGTATTGCGTAAGCTTTATTGTGTCAGTTTCTTACTTAGTTATGTTCAGTAATTAAATAACTAGGCTACAACTTTCAGTCAAGAAATGCTTATCTGCCATAAGAGCACATACTTAAACTTTAGTTTTTATCTATCATTTCTAGCGTTTATATTCAGTAGCCTACTTCAAAATTTTGAGGGATAGTGTATTGTAACTTAATAAATGATTCCTCTAGGTTTCATGTTATTCTGTTCATAATCATTTTACGAAAAAATCACCTTAAAACGATATACTTGTAAGAAACGCATCGGTTATCTTTGTTACTGTTTAGGAACAATTGAATGTCATAGAAACTATGGCTCCCAAATTTTATACAAGTTGTTTTTCAAAACAAAGATGTTTTCAAGAATAATTCAAACTATTATTGGAATCATTATTAATCCATGTTTAAAAAATAATAATGTAATAAAGGGATACAAATTTCTAATTCAAGAATTACAAATCATTTAAAATCAAATATAAATGGCCTGAAATAAGGAAGAAAAGTTAGAAAATCATCAAATCTATTTTAAAGCTTAATGAATATGCAACTTGTACCAGTCTAATAACTTAAGAAACGAAGCATTCTACGTTTTTCTTTACCAGGTCTCTATTATTTTTTAGTATGGTACATCTAAGAATTTATAATTAAATATTTGAAATTCAAATATTGCATTACTTTCAATAGTTTATTCATGCCATGTCAATACATAAATAAATTTTGAGATCGTAATTTTCAATAAAAAAAAAATAATGGAGATAATTTTTAAAAATAAGGTCATATTTTTATTACGTTTGTTTTCCCATTAAATTGTTTCTTAACTAGAACGTAATGGCTCTGAGAATAACATGTAGCACTGGAGCCCGTGGCAAAAATTAAAAATATTAGGGACGACACGACGCCAGTGGTATCAAATCCTCGTTATTGATAGAAATCTTTGAATATCTCAAAAGTTAAGCCTTTGATGGTAAGACATGACGGGTAAGAGTTATAAAAAAATTTAATTATAAGTACGTGCTTTTTCATCCCATGTAAATCAAAGCCAGCGTTTTCATATAAGAGCCGCTAAAAGTATGAATATTCTGCGGAAATAAAATGTATAAAATGTAAAAAAAAAACACTAGCTTTTAAAGATTTGAATTGTGCTTTGTGCATTCAAATTCTTGGGTCACTATCCTCTCTATCTACTAAATAACCTGATTGCCAATTTTTAACTGTATTCTGTAAAAAATACTTCGATAAGTACTGTTTGAAAATGCTTGTTATTTTTGAAGATTATTTGTTTCGGCTCAGTAGCTACCTTAAATTTGAAACACTTTCATGATATTCTGTATCATACAATTATTATTATTGCGCTCCATAAAAAAAAAACGTAAGATCTGACACCTGCTTTTTTTAATAAGAGTTTCATGTTCTTAGCTCATATAAAATCTGTATACAGACGGATCTTTTCATTTGAATGTTTGACCTCCTTATTCAAAAAGGCAGCAGTAAAAATCTAAAATTTACTGTACAGTGTTGCAATGAGATAGATCACCATATAAAAACTTGATCGATCAAATAAACTTTCACTAATAAAATTTTCATTATATTCTGGCCGTCAATTTGCTTACGAGTCCTAATACCAGGCTCGTATGTTTTACTTACCAGCCTAGTACAGGACGCGCAATCGTTACTGCCCAAATTTACAAGCAATGCGTTTTCAGTGCTGACTGCTGAATGCTGGTTGCGTGTTGTGTACTTACAATTACCACAATTGCATATCCATTCCACACACATACTCATATGCATGTAATATGCATAATATACGTTTGATTGTGTTTACCATGCTTACAAATAGGTTGAGAGTTGAGAGGAAAAATAAAAGATAAAATTAAATAGTTATTTATTTAACTCTCATGTGCACTTAATACATAAAATGTACTACTTATACCAAAGTTGTTGCAATACAAATTACTTTATCATTTAAAGTTATAAATATCAAGAAAATGATCAAATATCAATTGTTGTTCTCTTTTGAGCGTTTATGATGATTATGGATGATTATTTGACCGTAATTATTAATAGTAATACTGTAATGAGAACCAGATTCTTTTTTTTAGAGATTAATTCAATTTTTTTTGATTTAAATAACTCATGATTCTGATCATCGTTTTCTGAAAAATCATCTAAGACACTGTCAAAATTTGAAGTGCGTGGAATGCTATTTAAAGTTTTTGATGATATAAGTTCATTTTGTTGGGACAAATCCAACATAATTTAAAATTGCTGTCGAAAATTGAGCTGTAGCACCAGAAGTATTTGAAACTGTAGACGTATTCTCTGAAGTACAAAAATCGTGAGAAATCTTCATTACAGAAGATTTATCATTATAGCTTTGTCACTCAAACCATTATTTAAAACATTAGATGATAAAGGTTCATAAGAAGAAACAATTTTTTTTAAATAACTTGTCTGTTTTCTAAGGAATGCTCTACATATCCTTCAATGACTGAACTTGATTTCCATCTACCTAATTGTTTTAAGCTTGTCACAGTTCCACCTGCATTTGATGCCAAGGTGCCACCAGTTCTTCTCAAGGAATGCTCAGTGTACAGTTCTAGTCCATCCAAATTTAAGTATAGTGCTATATTTTGAGGCGTTTCACTAATTTTTTTTTTACCCATAACTTGTCGAGCACAGATACCGATTTGATAATTAAAAAAAGCGAGATGATTCCACATCTTTATGTCTGAGGCTAGCATACATCTTAACATAACCATACAATTTAACTCAGTACCAATCACAAAATAACGAGGGTAATAATTTTTGGTATCCCTTATGGAGACGATGAACTGAGAATTAGTATCTTGAACATCTGATGTATGTATGTTAAGAAATTCTATTGATCTCAAAGCACCACATATACCAAATATCAAAATGATCGACCTGTAATATATATATATATAACAAAATTGAATAGTTACATGTATGCAATTTAAAAAAATAATCATTCTAAATGAGAACCTTCGAAGCCAAATAAATATGATCATCACTCCCAAGTAAACAGTCTAGCTTTTTTGGGTTTGAACCCTTTGGCGTTGATTTTTAATAAAGACTCGAGTTTTTGATAGTCGTTGATATTCATATTATGCTTTGCAGAAAACATAGTTTTCAACATCGACCAATACGACCATATACTATTTGGCTGCGTTTTTTTCGACAGTTTCGAAAAATACACTTACAACAAATTTTCGTTCAAAGGCGATGATTCATTTTTTCCCATCACTTAACGAACTCGTTATATGCAACATAGTAACGATCAGCAGACTTTTTAGGCAGGAGACCGTTGACAATAAATCCAGCTTCTGAATCGATGTCTCGGATTGTTCTTTGGTTAGGTGAATCACTGTCAGAAGAATCTTTAGACGACATTTTTTTATAATCTCAAAAATTTAACGAATTCAATTTTAAAGAGGAAACAAACGAATTGTGAGTTTTGATTTTACTTACATATGGTGACAACACTCAACAGATTTCATTCAAAACACTATGGAAAGTAAAACAAACGATCAAGTTTGATAGCTATTTACAATTTAGTGAGTGTTATTTAAGTTCGTGAAAACAGTACGGGAAAAGAGAAAAAAACCTATCAACAGAGATAAGTAGAGAGATTCCTAACGCTATTGCTACGAGGTGGGACAACTTTTTGGTACTCATCGAGGCGACCCATCACAGCCAGCCGTCGAACCAAGGCGCACATTTTGTGAGAGTGCGAGACTCGTATTGAACGGCGTGCGCCGACGTGAAGAGAAGTGGATTCGCGTGGAAACAAGCAAATAGGCGCACATTTTAGAAACATATGGAAGGGTTATACCGAATGTGTGCCGAATAGGAGAGGAGTGAAAATGTTGACTGTAGCTATATAGCTGAGCGCACAGCCAAAGCAAGCGACGCACAGTGGGCAAAAACGGGTTTTTTCGTTCCAAAATCGTAGAACTCACGAACGGAAATAGATAGATTGACAATTATTTTTGGTTGTAGTTTACTTAATGCTGAATACAGGAAAACTATAGGGGAGTATAACATACATTGTTCTAACCTCAAAAAAAGTCCGATTCTTGGTTATTTTCCAGAAAAATCAAGAAACAGGCTCAAAAAAAAAAGTAACAACTGAAAAACATGTAAAAGTAAATACATTGATGCCATTGTACCTGAATATTAATTTTATACTGATTTTATTTCTTATACTGACTCAACATAACCTCAATACACGCATGAAATGAAAATATGCTACTTTGTTTAAAAAATCATTGTAAATCGTCCTAAAAAAATTAACATATGAATTATTTTTCCAGATACAAACATAAATCCCAGAACAAACCACTGTAGAACCGGAATTTATATTATTTTCCTGTTTTATAACCTCAAAAATTATTAAAAAACAGGTTTTTGATTATCTTATTATCCAACGTTTTTATTATATACACATTTCATCATCACTCTCATCACACTCGTTAAATGATTCTTATTCATCGACGTCACTTTCACTATTATTGTAGATATAGTTCTCTTCTTTGCTGCAAAAATAGGTATTGTTTAACACAAATTTTTTTACAGTTAGGCAATATTTTTAAATATAGAAGAAAATTTCCTTTTTTTCCTAACATAAGTTTTAATAATATTTGAGGTTATAAAACTGGAAAATAATATAAATTCCGATTCTACAGTGGTTTGTTCTAGGATTTATGTTTGTATCTGGAAAAATAATTCATATGTTAGTTTTTTTAGGACGATTTACAATGATTTTTTAAACAAAGTAGCATATTTTCATTTCATGCGTGTATTGAGGTTATGTTGAGTCAGTATAAGAAATAAAATCAGTATAAAATTAATATTCGGGTATAATGGCATCAATGTATTTTTTTTTACATGTTTTTCAGTTGTTACTTTTTTTTTGAGCCTGTTTCTTGATTTTTCTGGAAAATAACCAAGAATCGGACTTTTTTTTGAGGTTAAAACAATGTATGTTATACTCCCCTATAATTTTCCTATATTCTGCATTAAGTGAGCTACAACATCCAAAAAGAATTATCAATCTATCTATTTCTGTTCACGAGTTCTACGATTTTGGAACGAAAAAACCCGTTTTTGCCCACTGTGCGACGGCACGAGTTTTTCTCTTTTGACTGCATCTAAAAACTTTATGCTCTAAATATATTTAACTGACTCTTGCTCTCTCACTCTGGTTTTAATGTTATTTATCAATCTGATTCAATTAAATCGTGGAGCTAAATGCTCATTAATTATGTGCACAGACTTTCGATTTCAATAAATTATTTTTTAATCCTCCCGTACTTTTAACATTCGCAAATCCATTAATTTTCTCAAAAAATATACAGCTTCAACTATTTTCTAAGGTTTTCAGTCCAGCTTTAACCAATAATTTATTAATTTTACACATCCTAACTGCTGTAAACTGTAGGACAAGCTCCGGAGGATATCGATGAATATATGTGACTTCGTAACATGACACTCTTGTCCTTCGGATAGCTGAGATGGGTAAGGCTTATGCCCCTTCATCAATAGTTTTGAACTTTAGGGTTCAAATCCACATCGAGGTAGATTTTTTTTTTTTTTTTAATTTAATTTATAATTTTGTTTTCATTTCTTTTAATTATGTTTCGTTTCAAAATATATAAGGTAATTGTACCAAACGTTGGCCACCTTAGTAGACCAATTTCTAAAATACTCCATAAATATTAAGAAAAAGTAAAATTTCAAGTCTTTCTGGGTATTACTTAATAGCTATGACACTATTTTATGTTGCACGCAGAAGAAATAATTTTTTGCAAACACAGGAAAAAAGTATTTATTTATGATTTGTTTTGGTCGAATGTCCCAATTCTTGGCCACTGTAGAAAAAATTTGTCCCAGTGGCCGAAACTTCAAGTCCCAATAACTGTCCAGTCGTATGAATTGCACGCAATCAACATTGGCCAGTTATTAGGATACACTAAAAGTGAGGTTACGTTGACAGATGTCCCAAAGCCTGGCCAGCCGACCAAAATTACCTTCTAGAAACAGTTTTTTCTAATTTCTTGGTTAAAGTATCATCGAGATAACTTTTAATAATGAAGTCTATTTAATTTTTAAGCGTGAATATTAATAATAACATTTTTTACAGCTGCAGAAATTTGTACGAATCATTAAATTGTGATTGTGGCCAGTTTTTGGTACCAATTTTTTAGTGGCCAAGCTTTGGTACATTTACCTTATGGATCGTCAACATTTCTTTTTCGGATACATCAAAATAAATGTCGTTACTTTGATACTTTTTGTTAGCAAGGCCATTCCATAGTTTTATCATACTAAGATAATTTTTAAGGATTTGAACATAATTTATGCATTTTGAAACTCCTAAGAAATTATGAACATCCTATTTACGACAAACAAAAGCCGGATGCAGAAATTTAAATGAGAGTACAATCATAAGCGCCCTTCTACTGCTATTTACTTAGTGTTGAAATTTTAATCAGTTAGTGAATTTGATGAACAAAATAGAAAATAGTTTTGTAAAAATATTAAAATCGTTTGCATATCTTTTATAAGGTGCGCTACTTTTATTTAATTTCAGACTGCCAAAAGAATAATAATTAATAAAAGAGTTCGAGAAATAAGTAATTAAAATTATTCGGCAGGATTCTGAGACAAAATATTTTTTTAAATACCGTAGTATTTTATTTAAAAAAAAAATTAATTACCTTTTAGGGTAAGGATTAAAATAAAGCTATTTTCAGGCTGTAGATTATTAAGAAATTTTAATAATTTATATTAAATGCAGGAAAATTGGTATTCGAAATGCGTCGATTGGTACAATTAAGCTCAACGAAACGTTGATCACAATTATTCACCGACATTTTTAAGGTTTTATTTGCTCCTCACCCAGCTCTCAATTAGCCATGTACCTCTGTACAAATTTACACGTTTATTCCATACTGGAGAGCAAAACGAGAAGTTCAACAAAAAGACATAAAAGCCTTTTCATCCAATTTGTTTTTTTCTTTTTTAAGGTAGTAACGTATATATTTTTATAGATCAATTACTGACGCATTAGTTTATGACATTATCGTCAATCACTAGATATGACGGGGTACTCATTGGCCAATGATACAATTAATCAAGCATTAATTAATAACACAAGCGCAAATTACCAGGTATCATGGACCGTAGAAATAAAAATTAAAGGCTCTTTCTTATATTCAGTTTAAAAAGGCTCTTTTATGCCTATTACTCTGATAAGACTCTTTATTATGCCAACCTGACAAAAAAATTTGCATAGGTATGTGTTAGTATCATAAATAACATTTAAGATTTTCAAAGGGCCTAGCCTCACCGTTTCAGAAATAAAATCGCGAAGTTGGCCACTCATACACATGCTCTTACGAAGAAATTTTCAGAAAATGCACGTTTTTACTCATAACTCTTAAAATTTTCTTAAGAATCTTTTAAAAAACGAGTATGTTAAACTTTATTATACTTGAAATAACTATACAAAAATTGGGAAAGCCCAGCTTTACCATTTTTACAAAATAATAGTTTGAAGTCCAATTACAATGTTATTAGAATACCTATGTAGTGGTACAGTCTGAGACGAAAGTTAGGTTAATTTGTTGCTTTAACGTTAGTATTTGCATTTCTGGGCATTTTTCTGTTCTGTACATCTAATTTTTCAATTATTTACCTGTTTTGTTTAGAATGATCATAACAAAGACATTTTTAATATAAAAATTTGATTTTGAAGTTGACTGTACCACGACAACCCCCTTCAAAAAGAATCAATATCTACATTTGTAGTGCAAAATCTTTAAAAAATCTACAGTTTTCTGAAATAATCGACCAATTATTTATCCTAGTTTCTCATTTTTTTCTTAAAATCGTGAAGTGTTCAAACTAGTTTTCTGTATTTACGTGCCTATTTCTCTATGATAAAATCATTAATCTGTGATTCTCGAAAATTAATATATAGAACTATTAAAAAAGAATTTTAAAGATTTAAAAGTTAAGCTACTCGTCGTGAGAGTTTCGCGAGCTTTTTATTAAAAGCAACTTGTGTCACGTGGTTAAAGATATCGATAATACGACTATGTTGCTATAACTACAAAAAAAAATTAGCTGCCTGGCAATGTATGGCTAGAGGTATTTTTGATGGTCTATGTTATCAACTACAAACTATCGGATAAATTTATGCAAATCATTGTGTGTTGTATAAAATGTAAAGTTAATTGACCGATTGCGAGGATTAAAAGTGCAATGTAAATTGTGAAATTCCAATATTTTATACATGATACAACTTTTTTTTTTAAAGCTATACTCCGAGGTACAAGTGGTTGAAACTGGTATGTGTTGAAAAAAAAATAGCTTTATTCAGTCTCTGTAAGGCTCTTTAATCTAAAATACGCACTATTTATAAAGACTGAAGAATCTGCTTTAATTTTTGTACATATATGTAGTACGAATTTTGTCAATGTAATAAACACAAGGTATTAATAAGGAATGTAAATATAAGCTAAAAAAATGTATTATACGTATGTAAACGCTGATTGTTATATGTTATATGTAGATAAATATTAACGTATGATTAAATGTAAGCTGTACTTTACTAGTAATAATCATATTTGATATAATCATAGTAAAAGTACGAATTTTCTTCTGCTTCCGTTTTTTTTTGTCATAAATAGGATGTTTATAATTTCTTCGGAGTTTAAAAATACATAAATTATATTCAAATCCTTAAAAATCATTTTAGTATTAGTCTTATCCATCTCAGCTATCCGAAGGACAAGTGCGTCTAGTTTCGAAGTCACATATATTTATAGATATCCTCCAGAGCTTGTCCTACAGTTCACAGCAGTTAGCATGTGTAAAATTAATAAATTATTGGTTAAAGCTGTACTGAAAACCTTAAAAAATAGTTGAAGCTGTATATTTTTTGAGAAAATTAATGGATTTGCGAATGTTAAAAGTACGGGAGGATTAAAAAATAATGTATTGAAATCAAAAGTCTGTGCACATAATTAATGAGTATTTAGTTCCACGATTTAATTGAATCAGATTAATAAATAACATTGAAACAAGAGTGAGAGAGCAAGAGTCAGTTAAATATGTTTAGAGCATAAAGTTCTTAGATGCAGTCAAAAGAGAAAAACTCATCGTGCCGTCGCTTGCTTTGGCTGTGTGCTCAGCTATATAGCTATAGTCGACATTTTCACGCCTCTCCTCGTCGGCACACATTCGGTATAACCCTTCCAAATGTTTCTAAAATGTGCGCCTATATTCTCGTTTCCACGCAAACCCACTCCTCTTCTCGTAGGCACACGTTGTTCAATATAAGTCTCGCACTTTAAAAAAATGTGCGCCTTGTTTCGACGGCTGGCCGTGACGGGTCGCCCCAATCAGTGCCAAAAAGTTGTCTCACCTCGTAGCATTGGCGTTAGCAATCTCTTCACTCATCTCTGCTATATCAACGTACTTATGTTACTGTAACGACGCACAGTGGACCTTCTTCGAATTTTTTTTTTCAAAATCTAATATCTCATGAACGAAATAAGATATTGACACGATTCAAAATGGAAATTGAAGCTTTTGGGCATAGGAATAAGGAAAAAATATTAAGAAGTTATGAGAAATATATGTTACAGTGTACCGTCTATTTAAAGGTGGTGCTCTAATGGAAAAGTCCTAATATTTTGATACTAATTAGCTTGTAAGAATAGCAGACGATACATACAAACATACAAAGCATATATTTTTTTGTATTTTTTGCTGCCCTATCTTAATTTTACCCTTACAGCGTTATATAAATCAAACATAACCTCAAAATTTTAATTTTACTTCAAAAAATCGATTTCTTAGTATTAATACTTGTGTTTATTGTGTCCATGCTAATAGTATAATAAAAAAGTACTGTTCAAGACTTTCAATATAGTAATCTAGTGCATACAATAGAAATGACTTCAAGTTACGCTGTCTTGGAAAAATAAGATATCGACATAACCTAAAAAAAAAAAATAAAAAAAGAGAAAATCGACTTTTAGTTTTGATTCTTACCTATAGTGTCACTTCGATGTAACAAAATTGCTATTTACAAATACAATGCATAGAATACTGTACAATGATTGTTACAAACTTTAAATGAGGATGTTCAAGAAACGTAATACCCAAATGTAATCTTGAAAAGATAAGTTTAATTGAAAATAATTTGTTTTGTAGTTTTAAAACCATCACTAAGGAATAAAATGTGCCGTTTTGTGCGGATTCTGTGAAATCCTATGCAATCCAAATTTTAACAAACAATTTTGATTGTAACAATAAAAAAAAACCCGATTTAATTATAAGAATACAACTCAAGTTGAAACAATCTATTGTACAGTGTTGCTGCATATTA
>NW_019380845.1:701764-715820 GCF_000648655.2 Copidosoma floridanum
TTTTTCAAAAATTCGACTATTCCTTTATTATAATTTTTTTTGCTTGGAATTCTCTGGGGACGCCAATGTTTTTTAAGATTTCTATATTAAAAGATCTATTGTGCAGAATTTTTTTTTCGTCTCCATCCTATGTTTTAGGAGCCAATTATTGTAGAGAAAGTTCTTATCCCATAATATTACGCCATGTTATTTGATTTTTTTTTTTTCAATTGTGTATCTGGTAACCTATATTTTTTTAAATATGAAAAGTGGTGATTTTTTTACACTTTTTATCAATATTACTAGTCTTTTTTATTTTTTTTTTCTTAAAGTCGCTCTCTCCTTCTTTACGTACAATTATGTGAAACTAACCAATTAAATACACAATTTTACTGAAATGCTGCAAATGTCCTAAATCACTTGTACATTATGCATATAGTAAAAATTTTCTCAATTGTCCATTTCTTAACAAGTGATTATCTTTCAGCACCATATGTGATGACACGAATAATATCAGCAATACGAATGAAAGTAATAGAGATACAAGTGATGCAGAAGATTCAAGCGAGATGTCTGATTGATTGTACTATTTTCTAAAAGTAGAGCATAATATCTTCTTCTCAATTTTTATTATTATTTAAAAAATTGTATTTCATTAATTTTCTACTCACTGATAGGTATACAAAGAAAGAAAAATGTTTTGTTTCACTTAAAAATGCACTCTCGTTGTTGTCACAATTTTAAATAACTCAAACAACTCGATTTATATTAACTAAAAAATAGGGATCACAAGTGTCAATACTGAAAAACGAATTTTCTTGATAAACATAAAATTTTTAAGGTTATATTAGAAATTGATATTATTAACGCAACTGGTGTTATGGTAGTCACAAAGTTTAAGTAACATTCTATTTATTCTATTTATATACAGCATTTTTTTCCTCTGAGGGGACAGTAATAATATGCAGCAACACTGTACAATTGATTGTTTCAACTTCAGTTGTATTCTTATGATTAAATCGTGTTTTTTTTATTGTCACGATCAAAATTGTTTGTAAAAATTTGGATTGCGAAGGATTTCACAGAATCCGGACAAAACGGCACATTTTATTCCTTACTGATAATTTTAAAACTACAAAACAAATTATTTTCAATTAAACTTATTTTTTCAATATTACATTTGGGTATTACGTTTCTTGAACATTTAAAGTTTGTAACAATCATTGTATAGTATTCTATGCATTGTAGTTGTAAATAGCAATTTTGTTACATCAAAGTGACACTATAGGTAAGAATCAAAACTAATAGTCAATTTTCTCTTTTTTTAACTTTTTTTTTCAGGTTATGTCGATGTCTTAGTTTTCTAAGACTGCGTAATTTGAAGTCACTTTCAATGTATGCACTAGATTACTACAGTAAGAGTCTTGAACAGTACTTTTTTCTATGATACTAATGATGAACACAAGTTTTAATACTAAAAAATCGATATTTCGAAGTAAAATTAGAATTTTGAGGTTCTGTCGAGGTCACATTTTTCCAAGACAGCGTAATTTGAAGTCATTTCTAATGTATGCACTAGATTACTATATTGAAAGTCTTGAACAGTACTTTTTTTTATTATACTATTAGTATGAACACAATAAACACAAGTTTTAATACTAAGAAATCGATTTTTTGAAGTAAAATTAAAATTTTGAGGTTATGTTTGATTTATATAACGCTGTAAGGGTGAAATTAAGATAGGGCAGCAAAAAATACAAAAAAAATATATGCTTTGTATGTTTGTATGTATCGTCTGCTATTCTTACAAGCTAATTAGTATCATAATATTAGGACTTTTCTATCAGAGCACCAACTTTAAATAGACGGTACACTGTAACATGTATTTCTCATAACTTCTTAATATTTTTCCTTTATTCCTATGCCCAAAAGCTTTAATTTCCATTTTGAATCGTGTTAATATCTTATTTCGTTCATGAGATATTAGATTTTGAAGGAAAAAATTCGAAAAAGGTCGACTGTGCGACGGTGACAAGTAACTGAAGCGTCAGCGTATACTTACATTACCTATTCGGTGAAAAAGAAAACAGATACAAAGCGTGCACGCAGTTTTCAAATGTTTATTCATACGTTGTATGGAGTGAGCGCTGGCACCGACCGCCTGCAGGTCACTTCTTTTCTTTTTCTCTCGCTGCGGGGATTAACCATGTATATAATATGATATAGCTATAGCTGTGTGTCTAACGGCGCTTGGATGTGTCGAACTAAGTACTGTTTCGCCAAAAAAGGCAGCATGTAGGAATTGTAGAGTGTTGCACATTTTTTTGTGTATCTCTTTGTACAAAAATGCAGTAAAAATAACTCAAGAAACACGGGTAAACACTTCGCTGCATGTGTATTCACGACGTGCACAATCTGGAAAAGCGATCGCAGCAATACCTGTGCTGATATGTAAAACTAAACGATACGTTTGTCTTCTGCTATAGCAGACTAATAAGCATTACCAACATAAGAAAGTTGTGTTTTTATACGTCTACAATATTTGCAAGGATTAAATTTTCACTAAAATTATGAGTAGTTTATACACATTTTACTTATGCATGTTTATTAAAACATTTTGATTAAAATGCAATAAAATATAGGTTATACTGAGTATCTTTTAGAGCTATTAGCTGGCGTAACCTGCAAAGATGCAGAAGCTCTGACTGTAATAAGGGCTGTAATAGCACAGTTACGGTCCTTGGTGCGTAATATATTATTAATCTCGGTAAATGGAATGTCATTTAAATTTTGAAATAATTTAAACAATCTAAGATAAATGTAAAGAATCATTTGAAACAAAGAGTATCCTATTGTCTTGAAAAAAAAAATAAGTGTGGGTCTCGGGACCCCTGGCAGAAGTGAAACTTCTAACTAAAATGTTATTAAACTTGGTAAGTATAACAGAACCTGAGAAAATTAGAGTATACTTAATTTCAATAGGTCTCTAAATCATTGTAAGTACTTTCATGTTTGCTGTGATGTATGTATTAATATTTGTACGAATTGTTAGTCATGTCATGCAGAACGAAACAAAAATTTTCACCATAGTACCCCGAACAAAGGTACTTTTGTCCGGTTACGCGGGACAGAAAATTCCTTTTACTTAGAATTACTTTTCATGCATTTGATATTACATCATATATGTGAAATCAGTTCTTGTTGGAATCATTGTATCCAACAGGTAAACATTTTTTTAAAATTTTGGATACCATAAAAGTAAAAAAATTCACTCTATCCGATTGAGATTACGAAAAACGATAGAGATTTAGCTACTTTTCATTGTAAAATTGTAATTTCTTATTCAGCTTGTTTTCTATAATTATTTATAAATTAAAATTTACCCGTGCTTAACTAACTTTTACTAATCTTAGAATTAATAATAAGAATATAGGTTCTGGTCACCTGGTAATTATTCTTGTAATACACGATTCGAAATAAAAAATAAATTAATTTATAGGTAGGACATGTAGGAAGTAGCATTACCTTTGTAACATATATTTTTGTTGCTCAATAGTTATTTTCTATATGTAGGATTAATTTTGAAAGGTTACGATGTAAAAAAAAATTTTCGAAGATTTTTTCAACATCCTTATCCATGTTCAAAACATGCTATGCTAAATAAAAATTTTTTTCGACATGTTCTTTCTTAAGATATAGCCAAAAAAGGAGACAATTAAGTTTATGTTTGTGCATTGTCCAACCCTTTTTTATTTGTGCGCGTTGGTCACGTAGTTTCCCTTTAGAGAACCCGTAAAAATGGTTATTTTGGGTCTCTCTAGCGTTCTTTTCGAGATACGACTGTGTTTTAAATTTTCAGAGGTTATGTTGTAAGAAAAAATTTTTGAAGATTTTGTAAATGTCTAGAACAGTTTTTCAAACTTGACGTTGAAAAGAAAACTTTTTTACTTGTTATTTTCAAGATACAGTCGAAAAAAGAAATAATTAAGGTTATATTTGTGCATAATCCAACCCCTGTATATTTGTGCATGTCAATTATGCAGTTTTCCTGGTGCAAACCCGTAAAAAATGTTATTTTTAGGCAATTTTGCCTCTCTATTGAAATATAGCGTTTTTTCTTGGTTTCAAAGGTTAGGTTTTCATATTATACATATTTTATTCTTCATGAACATTTTTTTACATGCATGTATGTATATGAAAAGAAAAATATGAAGAAGAACGATTTTTAATATGTTTTTTTAAGACTTCGAAGATATCAAGTGATGTTTTCTGTCAGACGTTATTTACCGGATAGGAACTTAGCTGTAATAGAGGCCTAGCTTAGCCCGTATTACAGCCACCTTACGATTTTCACTATAGAGCAGTAGGTATAAAGTACCACAGAGAATATATATATAAGTTGATATAGGTATATATCTGTAATAAATCAGTTTTTTACATAATTAGTCTATGATTATTCTTCTTAGCTGTATATTCGAGTGCTAAAGCACAATCCAAAAATATTTTATTGTACATAACTAGTCATTACAAATACTATATGATTTAAGATGCTTAAATATTACAGTTTTGACATATATTGTCTATTATATTAATTACTATGAAATGTATGAGTTAACATAACTCACATGAAATTGACCTGTTAACAAAAATAGAAGGTATCGTAAGTTTGATAATGTCAATTTGTTTTTGTTTTTTTTTAAGAATTTCTGATGCCTTAAATTTATTCAGTGGCAATGAATACACATACGTATAGTGTTATTTTCACCATCAAAAGATTTTATATTATCTTTGTAAATAAATTTCATTTAATTCATCAACATTATCAAGAAATTAAGCTTTCAGGAGGCTCCCTTGGACAGGAATGCCAACCTTCGTCGTAGACCTTGGATTTGCTCGAATATATATATATATATATATATATACACGCGCGCACAAGTGCACACACACACACGCGCACGCGTAAGGAGCGTGGCTAAGGTAGGCAGCATGGCAGCCAAGCTTGTCCCCAGTTTACATCCTCTTTTAATTTTCATTTGGGAGTAGGTCTTGTACTTTTGTGGCATGAGGGCACCACTGCAACGAGATTCATTCATCTATGTCACGAGCAAGTTCTACTGAAAACGTCGTTTGTATGCTTGTGAATCTTATGATTGGAACAAGCAGTCTATCTTTACTTTTTTATGATACTCACAACATGCTAATGGCTATAGAGAACATATGTAGTGTTAGAAAGTTTTTTCATTATTTTCATTATATTATACCAGCAAATTGCTAATGCTTACAAACTGCTACCTTTTTTCATGTTACAATATTTTTTTATAATGTACTTTCTATCTATGCATTATATTATGAATGTCATTTTTCATATAGGGCACATTTCCACGGTTCCACAAAAGGACTGATTGGCGAAGATCTCCTCTGTTGTTATTGTTTTACCATAATACAAAATTTTATAGTTACACTTACGTAAATAATGTCGAACACACATTTACATAATAACAACAAAAAAAAAAATTAACGCGCTGGTCTCTTTGCCTCATGGGCTGTGTGGAAAAAATAAATAAAATATTTGCCTCATGGGTGGTGTGGAAAAAATAAATAAAAAAGTACCAAGTTACATTATTGTTTCGATGAACCATTGACCAAGATTGTAATTAATGAATCTCACATTTAAATAAAGAATATTTTGATTCCTTATGAGAGGGAGCTCAGGAGAAAGTAAAAAAGCGTGAGAATAGAATCCGGGGAGGGGAGCAGGCGTTAAAATAAATTAAGTGGCAGTGAGGGGGGATGAGTAGGGATTGTTATGTGGGATTCTAAAGGTTCGGGGTGCTTAATAACAACGCAGCAGTTAAACTCAATCAATCACTTTATTGCTATATTCCTTGAGGACAGGCGCTTTGCGGTCCCGAGTTACTTATTGCGACTATCCTCCTTCTAGTCCCGACGTTCAAGAGCCCTGTGGCCACTGCTGCGGGCCTTTTTATGCTCTTTCTTCCCCCACTTGTGCTCCTTCCTAATACTAATAGCTGAGGCCCATCCCACGTAGTATGTTCCATACTGTATGTGACACGTCCGAGGCCGCTTCGTTTTCGCCCTCGACAACGTTCTTTTCTGTACCACCTCGGGAATGATTGTTTAATTAGTGTCTGTATCATGTTGTTCGTGTTGTAATGTACACTTATTATATAAGAAAAATTAATGAGGTGTTCCTATGAACATCCTCGTTTCTTTTACAGGCTTTGATTAGTTTTCCGCAAGTTTATAATTGTGTTATTACACATATTGTTCGTGTTTGCGCTCTTCCCTCTTATATAATAAATTGATAAATATGCCCTTGTGGGTCTTACTTTCATTGATGATTATTCAATTACCATTTATTGCTTATTATCTAATTTAATATTAACTTATTTACTTACATATTTTTTTTTTCTGAGTTCTTTCATACATATTGATTTTCCTCATTATGATTACTGTTTTTCTTCGTTCAGTTTTATTTTACTTACAACTTTTGTTTTGTGTATTCATTTCCCTTTTTTTTTATTTTCATTTTTTTTGTGTTGTACTATATTCATTACATTTAACGCAGCGTCTTCCACACAACANTTTTTTTTTAACTTATATTCATCCATTTAACGCATCATTGAACTAAAAGGTATATCAACCGTTCTTATTTACGTATCTACTTACTATTTTCTTTGTCTATTTATTTACTTATTTTTTTTTTTGTTTTTTTTACTAGACATCGTCAATGCTTAGGTATTAAGGCTCTACCTTTAACTTAGCTGAAGTTTGTTTGTTTCTTATGGTAACTGCTTGTTACTGCCCGTCGGTTGATATCCTTGTTGCCGCTCACCCCGTACTTGGATTAGTATTGGCTGTAGTGATATAGAATTTCCCGGATTTTCATTTCTTGTGACATTGTTTCTGGTTCTTCTTCCTGCAAACATTCTAGATAAGTTTAGTATAAGTGGGGCCCCCCATTTTAAAATCCCGACCGATACTGCAGCCGCCCCCAACGCTATTTCAGCTGCTAACCATGCATATTCCTTCCAGTTAAAAAATTCCTCTTTTGTCTGTATTAAGTCATGTATACGTTGTACTATGTCTATCAGTTTAGTACCTGTCGTCAACCTATCCTCCGGTCTATGTTCTTGCTTACCAAGCTCCTGTAACCCATCCCTTTCTACTACCATCTTTGTTTGTTCCAATATCTTATCTTCTTTTATCCCTTTTATTCTCCGCGCTATTTCTTTCAGATTCAAATTTGAGCTCTTAAACTTAATTATCTGGTTCTCGCCCTCCTCCTGACTCGGGTCCAATCTCGTCTCCGATGTTTGGGCTGTGCAATCTTTCGCTAGGTCTATTACTCCTGCCTTCATTGCTTTAAATGTTTTGTGATTGGTGTGATCGCATTGTACGTGTATCTTTTCCTCTTCCGTAGTGCTGAACGCATGTTGATTCTTCGCGTGAAGACGTGTCCTATATGTGCCCTTTAATTTTGCCAGTACTATCGGGCACTCTTCCGGTTTCTTTACAGATTCTTCTAGTATCAGCCGTATCTCACAAGGGTGGTCCTCCTCCACTTCCTGTGTCAGCTCCATTCGTGTACATACACTTACCTTTTTCAACTTTTTGCATTGTTCCACTGTCTCCCGCGCTACTGGTGCAAATCTTTTTTCGCTCGTGCTATCCGCAATGTACTCATATGTCGGTTGGAGATAAGCGATGACGTTTGTCATATTTAATCCCTCCTGTTCTACCGGAAACGGTGATATTCTGAGAAGGTCTAGACTCTCTCTTGTTACCAGCGGTATTTCAATATAATATATAATTTTTCTATCAAGCGCTATCGTTGCTATCTTTGATATTTCTGCTATTTCTTTCCCCGTCGTGTTTTTTTCTCCCGGAAATCTAAGGTCTGGTCTAAATTGTTCTGCTAATATTTCTGCTTCTGTTATCACATCTAGCGCTGCTTCTGGCAGGTGTGACACGCCTCGAATCGCTAAATATATGATATCCGTCGCTGTCTCAAATTTAGCTACGAGTTCTTCGGTCAATTTTTCGAATCTTTCTACCATTCCTGATACTCTGTCGTATTCGTCTATAAGTTCCGAGAATATTTTCAATCCTTCTTCTGTTACCTTTCCTGCTTCGTCTTCAAATCTCTTTATAGCTTGGAGAACCTGCTCGTGATTACCGAACGTTGAAATCCTCATTTGTTCTTTCATGTACCTTGTAGTGTCTGTCGTGTGCGTCGGGTTTGACTTCACTAGCTCCTGTATTTTCTCCTTATCTGCCTCTACTACTTGTCCCTGGAGTGTCTGTACCGTTTCGATCTGGTTATCATCGACTTTTTGGCCTACTACTGCCCTGTACGCTGTTTCCATTTTTCGTAAGGCTCCTGGGACTCTTTTAGTAGCCCGTTCTACCTGTTCTTCACATTTATCCCTTTTTCTTATAGTTACCCTACATTTACATTTCGTTTGTCGACTTGCTTGTAGAAATGCCTCTGTCTGTTGGGCCATTTGATTCCAATCTACATACCATATTATCTTCCATGTCGACGCGACTGATTGAATTGGGCCCAGATTCTCTACTAGTATCCCCGGATTTCTTTAGATTTGCTCTATCTCCCCCGGCTGTCCTCCTACTAGTGTGGTTTTACCTTGAAAACGTAAAATAGTTATCCTTTTTTCCGTTCTCACTCCCATTTATCGTAAGCTCCTAGGTCCCTAGGTTACCCTTGATTAAGGAAAGAGAGAACAACTACGAGAGAGAGAGAAAAAATTTTACCTTTCTTCTTAATTTATTTTTATTTTGTTTTAACGTTCTGTGTAAATACAAATGCCTATGCCATACAATTCATTACACATATTTTCTTAATAATCATCGAATGCAATCTAGTATTAGGGCTTGACTGGTTATTACGGTAAGTAGCGAGTGTGGCTCCGTCTTTACATTCAGGGTATATCGTTGCATATAATATTAATGTTATACTTATGTACATCTATATTTGTTACACTGTGTATGTGTATGCTATAAACATAAGGTACATAATAGTCTTACTCCTTAGGAATTTCTTTTTTTTTTTAATCAAAACTCTGTTTTTTTTTCCCCGTTGCGTGTTAAGTACATGCGTGTCTGTATGTTTACAGCGTTGTTTTCGCCGATTCTCGCGACATTTGTGTATGTATTCGTTTATTGTACCTTTGGAAGGTACCGCGTTGTATTACAGTTTGTCCCTATTTTGGTTGGGATGAGCTTGGAGGAGTAGATGATTTTATGATCACGCCTTTCCGTAGTGAGCAGTATGTCACGTCGGGACCAATACTTCACTCATTTCCCCTTAATTATACCTTATCTTCTTTCGTCCCTTTTTTTTTTTTTTTTTTTTTTTTTCTTTTCATGTGACAGAATTCAAGGAGGGAATGTCAAAGAAATTCTGTTGGATTTTCCTTTTCTCATTGCTGCTCTCCCGGCTGTGTACTCGCTGATTTTATCTGGAACTCTTGCTTGTTGTTTCCACACAACGCAAAAAAATTTTACTATGACTGGTGCAAGTGCGATTTTTGACATTTTCCTGCGATTGACCGAGTTTCTGAAGTTTAAGAAAAAATTTGTTTTAGTTGGGTACACGGCTTGTTGTTGATCCGTACGCTTATTTCGGTGTACCGAGGCCTCTCTGTGAGCAAGAGTGGTTTCACAACATGGCCCCTTTGCCCTTGCGGTGGTGCAGTTCGACGCTGCTTCCTATCTTCTTGATAGCCGACCAATAATCCAGGTGCGCTATCAGTTGATTTACTTCTCATCATAGTTGCCAGTTATATGCTTTTGTAAAGAAAAGTGACCTTAGGTGGACAGTCCAGTGGACGGTCTGTTCGTCGCCAAGGACGTGACCGCCAATCCAGTGGTGTCTCATGACGACTGCGTGCGCCATTTACAGGCGATGTTATTATCCGGGAGTGACCATAGCGGGGGCAGGATAGTCCCTGACGGCGGGCGGAAAAAGGAGGGAGGAAGAGGGAAGAGGAGGATCTGTCCTAGCTCGTGAGCTCGTGGCCCACGATAAAAGTGTGATAAAAATTTTTTTTGCGGTTACCCCTCATTATTTCTATTTACCGTTCCTCCATGCTCCTCCCGTCCGTACAAATATGTAACTCAAAAAGGTTTTTTTTTTATACATATATATGCCTATATTCTGCATATGTCTTCTAAGTGTACACTTATGTGATAATTGTATTGACATGGTTTTAACGCTAGTTAGATAGAGCCACACGCACTTTTTACCCACCTCTCATACATCGTTCATGTAAAGAGTAACAAAGAAAATAAAAATAGAATATCACTTTCTTATACACGTTATTTATTCATTTCCTCTTATTATTATGATTGTTAATATTATTTTTATATTACATGTTTCTCTTTTCTCCTTAATTCCTCAGTCTGTGCTAATTTTGAACGTAATGTATTTCCTTTCGTTACATGTCTCCTCCCGTATGCCCGTATTTAATGAATCTTCGCGGCGCATCCGGGGACCGCGAAAGAAAAAGAGTTCCCGAGAGAAGTGGTATTTATTTTCACATCTATTTCTACCCCCTATTCGTCTATACTGCTATTATTCGTAAGTAACTATTGGGGTGGGGAGCAAGTTGCCTCTTGGTCTCTTTCACTTTTCTTTTTCTCCTCTTCTTATAATCTCATCCCTTGGACACGGAGATTTCAATACACAAGCTTTTTTTATTTTGTCCACATGTGAGACCCGTATTTCTTCATTTCTCTGTAACTTTACATTATGGTTCCTGTAATCTATGCCGACTATTTCGTAAGGGCCCTCGTATTAGTCATCAAATTTCCCTTTAGAGGGCTCTTTTAGTACATACACCATCTCACCTTCCATAAAAAAATTCATGTTCAGCGCCCTATCATAATAGTACTTTGATCTGTATTTGTTCTGTGTTTGGGTCATTGCTGCCAATGATCGTAATTGCGCGAGTGTCCCCGTTATTTGCAGCAGTAACTCTGTATATGTTTGACCCACCTCTAGCTTCTTAAAGCTTGACAGGAGTTTTGCATGTTGACCAAATATAAGCTCGTAGGGTGTGTAGCCTGTACTCTCGTGTTCCGACGTAGTGTAAGCAAGCATACACAACGGCAAACGTTCGTCCCATTTTTCGGTCTCGCTAATGTAGGCTTTTAAGTATTCTGTTAGAACGTGGTGCATGCGTTCAATTGCCCCATTGCTCTGAGAATGAAATGCCGTGCTCCCAAGTTTTTCAATTTTAAATAATCGCGTAAGCTCATCCATCGTTTTGTTCATAAAATGCGTTCCTCGGTCTGATAATAATTTTTCTGGCGCTCCAAAGTATGCTAAAAATTTATTCGTTAAGGCTCTTACCGTTTCTTCAGCTGTTGCTCTTTGTACCGGTATTCATACAATAAACTTGGTTAGCCAATCCTGTATTGACAGGATATGTGTATAGCCGTTTGTTGAAGGCTTACTAATTGGTCCGTAATAGTCAATCGAGATTTTTTCAAACGGTCTGCTGGGCGTATCTGTAACAAGCATAGCTTGCTTCATTTTTACATGCACTAGTTTCTTAGTCTGACATGACTTGCATCCAAGTATAAATTGCCTTACATCGGCCCTCATGTTCCTCCAATAATAGTCCCTTGCTATCTTATTGTAGGTTTTATTCATTCCTTTATGACCCCCGATTGTTGATTCGTGATACTCCTTAATAACCTTATATCTTTGATCCACTGGTGGTATAACTAAGGTGTTCATGTAAAAGGTCGCTGCGAACTTGAGGTTCTCGAAAGTTTCCTCAAATTGTTCCACGAAGTAGATCCATTGGCTCATGTTGAGTATTGCCAAGTCACGTATC
Organism: Copidosoma floridanum; assembly: GCF_000648655.2. Next base: position 713,632 of record NW_019380845.1, read on the forward strand.
ACGCCTATAGACTTTATTTTATTTATCATTACTAGTGCCTTGAGTGACGTAATGCATTTCTTGATGTCCGATTTTAGCGCCGTATCTTCAAAGTGCGATTTAATATTCATTCGCATTACCGCGACTTTTCTCACATTCGCTCTCATGACGTGACCAACCATCTTTTTTTCATTATTTAGGGCTATTGGATCTATGTATCTGCGCTCATATGGGGCGTCTGTTGTTTCCGTATCAGGCACGCTTTCTGTTACCGTTGCGAATACTAGGTTATCTAGATAATGAAATGGGTGATCCTTTGCCCGGTGCATTCTTTGGAATGGCTGAATGTCTGTTTCTTTTCCCGATAGCCACGGTGGTTTTTCATGTGGTAACCATGTCCTGCATACTTTGTACTTTTTTAGCTGTGGAAGGTTTGATAATACTTTTTTTTGAAGGTCTGCTTCCACTGGTTCGCTTTCCGACTCCAGTCTGGCCTTGTTTAAACAAGCCTTCTCTTCACTCTCATTGTTTAGTAAGTCTGAGCTACTTGAAGAGTCGGGGGGTGGTGGATCAGGTGGGGGCGTGTCCCCATCTCCATAAACGTCCTCACTCATCGAGTCACTTTTATTACGCTCTATTTCTTTAACTCCTTCCTCTTTTTCTTTCCATGATTCGTTTACTTCACTTTTCCAATTCATATTGGCGCCTGCTTCGTCACTAACCCGCGATTCCATTTCCACCGGGCTTTGTTCCTCCTTGCTATGCCTGGTTGCGGCAACGGGTGGCCTGAAGTGGTTGTTGAGGAGATGCAAGTGTACATATTCCTCATTAGAATTAATCGTGAAACTTTCGAAAATTTCACACTTTTTTCCCCTCTTAGTGCCCTGTAGATGTATACAAATATCCTTCCTAAACTCTTGTGCCAACAAAAATATGCAATCATCATTACCATATTCTGTATTGGACTGCAGTATTCTTTCTACCTCCTCCGGGTCAACACATATATTTTTCCACTTCGAACATTGTAGTACATCCCGGAGTTCTCGCGCCGTCAATTGTAAGTCACAGGAAAAAATAAGAGAGTCGAATAAGCAATTACCTGGTGTTTCTACCGGAAGTTCTTCGATAAGTTTTAAATTTTTATTCGACCCCTTGCAGTTTTGTTCTAAATTCCGTTTGACTACATTTTCGCCTCTTGTTTTTCTTTCAAGCTTACTACCTTCATCGGTATAATCGTCCATAACCCCTCTTATTCTTTCATTCCCCGATGGGTTTTCATTGTTCTGTGGTGATCCACGCGGGGTATCTTCCTCGCTAAAGAATTTCTCTCTATCCCCTGAGCCCGTTCTCTCCTTTAAGGGCTGTTGAGATATATTTGTATTATCTGTACTTTTCGTCGGATTGCTCAGAAGTCGATCGGTGATAGTATCGGATTCCCAAGCATCTATTTTGATTCCCGGCTTGCCTTTAAAGTCTCGGCGCTTAACATCTAGTCTAACTTTCGCTTAGAAGTTATGTATTGAGTCATTAAGTAACGCTCCGATCTTTTTGTTTACTTTCGTCCCTTTTTCTGGACTTTCTTTCGTCTGTGTACCCCATCGTGATTCATTTATTTGCGTCTCGCTTACACTCTCACTAGACAGTTTGCTTTGTGCCACTTCCTTCGGCGTTGGTCGGTCCCCTTCGACCGTATTCGATATTTTCTGTTGCTGCTTGTTACTCTCTTGGAGCACACTTTGCGCGTGAGCTTGGGCCCATCGGTCATTCTTCTTCTCTCCTCTATTCGAATTTCTGCTTGACATACCTGCGTCCGAACTCATCATCTCTATGGTATCTATAGGGTCAAGCATTCTTTCTCTCTTTCCGATCAACTCTATAACCAGGCCTGCCTGTGCCTGCTGGTGTCCCCCGTGCTTATCATTATTCGCATTTATGTCTATGATCTCTGTACCTACAGTTTTTTCTTCCTCTTTACCTTCCTCATTCGCTAGGCTAGCTGCGGCTAGTTGGAATCCCCAATGTTTTACCGGCTCGGATTTTCCTTTTAAGGCCACCGGTGAGTCACAGTTTGCTATGATAATCTCCTTCGACACAGTTTCTATTTGCGGTGTTACTAAAAAATTTGGCGGGTGCCTATGCAGCGTATCCAATTGTCTTTTGCGATTTTTTCGTTGCATCTTCGGTTGTATTTCTAGTTCTAAATACGGTGT